>LPNX011070174.1:22404-38015 GCA_001517045.1 Pseudotsuga menziesii | reverse complement strand
CGAATCAGCGCCAGAACTTTTCCCAAGATACCTATCACTGCATTGTATACAGCCACTGTTGGCTTGAATCCATCTTGATTCATAATCCAATTGTAAAAAATCATTGCAACCTTAGTAGGCATCCTTTCATTCAAAACCGTGGCTACAATTCTTGGAGTATAGATACCATCCAACCTCTCCAATGTGCTCACTATTGATGAATTCCATCTACCTGTCTGTAGTTGCTGGTATATTTCATCAACTAGCTTGAGCCTTCTAAAAACCCCACTAATACCTTGAGTCCTCTGAAAAACAAGCATGTGTACTGGAATATTTGATGTAGGACGTAAATCTTGTGAACCAAATTGTTTCAAAGCACGCAGCAACTGGAACTGATTTGAGCTTGATATCTGTCTGCTACAGCCATGCCACAATCGGATGGCTACTGAAATATTTTGTAACGGTGGCCCCACAGAAATGCTCTTATAAAGAAAATGTAGCAAATGTTGTTGAGATTTTCCATGGTAACTTCCAGCAGATACCAAGGTCAGACGCCCCTCGAAATACAATGAAACCTCAGACGCTCTTCAGAATGAAGCAGAAACCCAATAAGCACTCCATTGTCCTTGTCCTTACCGATGAGATAACAGGGTATGCTCACTGTGGATGCAGGGCGAGCTTCACGCAGAAAAAATTATTTGTTTTACCATCCCCAGTACTACCAACAACAGCAACAAGACTCCCAACCGAGATATCAAGACGAATGTTGGATAGTGTAGTTCTTTCTCGCGGTGGGCTCTGTTGTTTCGTTCTTTGTTGATCATATATGCCTGCAAATGACAATTCATCTCACATTTGCCTTAAGCCACGCTGCTACCTGGCAGGCTATGAACTGAACCCGTGTCAAAATTTGGCTTGAAAATCAAAGAATAAGAGGGCCGCGATATTCTTGTAGCACGCCCTTTGTTAAATTTTTGTCCAGTGCTACAAGAATATGGCCAGTGTTAAATTTTCACTGTTTTTCAATTTTCAGCTAATTTGTCGGAGGTTTAGAAAACTGCTAGGTTTAAGAAACAAGTTTAAACTGATCTCTAAACACATTAATGAATCAACTTTTGAAAATATGACCTTCTTTACCCCTTTTAAAATATAAAAGACCAACAAAAAAAACAAATGAAATCTATAAAGAGTAAACTCAAAAAACCATTCAATCCTCCCTAGAACTCCTAAAGGGGACTAAAATTAAAACTTGAAACCAAAACTTTAACTGAGATAGATTGAAAACAAACCAAAACTGGAGAAAATAAACCAAAAATGGAGAAAAATTTACTGACTTAACATCTGGCTCCAGCTGCGGGATGAAGTCCTCCCTGTGAGGCTTCAAGAACCTGTAGACTAGTGCCTTCTGTCTTCAATCTAACTGTCTGCAAACTTCCATTGGGCTATGGAGTCATCAAGCCTTCAGTACTGATCTCACTGCAAACCTGTATCCCATCTGTAACTTACATGCAGCCTGCTCTGCTTATTCATGAACTGAACAAAACTAGAAAAGATCTAACTACTCATAGGAAGAGCTTATTCCTCTGTCTACTCCTACATCTAACCATTAGGAGCAGAATGATCAAGTAAAAGCATGCTTCCAATGAAGCCATGTCAGAAACTGATTTACAGGAACCCTGCTGAATCTTGACTCGAAAAGTAATGAAGGCCATCTCATACAGAAAAAAATTGAGTAAATGATAAAGACAATTTCCTTTTGACAGAAATATCTTAACATCTATACTACTGAGAGAATTTAAAAAGTCAGCAACAGGGTCTTCAAAATCATAAAAGAATACCTCCTTGATTTGTTGTTCCAATTGACTGTGTTGCAGCTGCTCTTCTTTTCCTTCACAATCTTTAATATCGAATGTAAATTGCTTGATTTCTGCTAAAGGAAAATAAAAATTGAATTTCTGATCTGAAACTTTCTGCTCCTCTTCAGATTTGATGCTATTTCCCTGTGTCTGCACATCTGAAAATTGAACGCTTCCCTCTTTATCTTCTGTAGATGTGAAACTGTTGCTTGCTGATCTATCAATCTGCAAGTCTTGAAAATGTGAACCGCCCATAACATATGCTGTATCAACACATTCTTGATCATGAACCTTGTTCTTTAGCTGAAAATCAAAAAGTCCCTGCAAATCTGAAAATGATAGGCTGTCCTCCTCATCTTCTGCAGATCTGAAACTATCTTCTACTAATATGCCAGTATGCTCAATGTGTTCAAAGTTTTCAAAAGGAGTAATCTGATCATCATCTTTAAAGATTTCGAAAGAAACAATCTGATCATCATGACAGTCATCTTTAACAAATGAATTTGATACAATGTTAATAGCATCCTCATGGTTATCGTGATGTGAATCAGCAATTTCTTGATCATAATGTAGAATATTCTCTTCAGCAGCATACTCATCAAAGATAGGTGAACAAAAAATTTCTGTATCTGGTAAAGAAATACAGGCAATCTTCAAATCCTTCTCACGAATCATAGGAGAAAAAATGTCATAAGAAACCTCTTCAAAAATTTGGGAACAATCCTCTTTTGTAACTAATTGTTCATACACATCAAAGGCAGCATGTGCAACAGAGATAAGATCTAATGCATCTACAGATATATAATTCTCATTATAACCATTTGTATCATGAAGATCTTCCTTAACAACATAACTTTCATTTCTGCAAACAAAAGACTCAACTGCTTCCTGCTGATATTCCTGTAATCTGGTTTCATCAAGATGATATGCTGGCTTGACACAACAAGCAATTTCCTTTCCAATAATCATATCTTTGCGGGATATATCAAGACTAGAAAGATTTTCAACAGATTTATGACACGCATAAATACTCTTTTGATCATCTCTCGGCTGAAAAGAAAAGCTAGATGAAATTTGAATAAAAAATGAGTCTTCACAAACCTTATCATTTCCTTTTTCATCACCATCTTTGTCAAATATAGGAGAATCAAGATAAGATCCTGATGACAGAGATGAAGCTTCTTAAATAAGAGGATCAACAATAACATCATGAAACAGATTTGGAAAATCCCGACCTCATTGCTCATCATAATTTGAAATAGAATATTCATAAGGAGAAAGAATATATTTCTGGTTTTCCAACTGAAGATTAGGCAGTCCCTGCAAATTTTGTTCCGCATGGATATTGCAATTTTCCCTGGCCTACAAATCTGGAAGATGTGGGCTGCTCTCAACATCTATTGTTGCTCTAATACTTTCACCTGTTGAACTTTCAATCTGTTCATCATATTTCAATTTTTCAAAGGAGGTAATATGATCTTGATAAGAATCTAAGGTAGTGGATGTATAACTGTTTGAAGCATCTATACTATGGCCATCATCCTGTAGATCATCAATATCCTCTTCCTTGACAGCAGTATCTGAAAATGTTACATTCTCATCTTCAACAAATTCTGAATCTTCAACTTCTTTATGACATGTTTTGAACTCTTGACTGTACTCATCATCATGGTTCTTTAAAACAGAAATTGTATGATAAACATCAGCCTGCTCACAACAGTATTTTAAAAAGAGTTCAGCTGGGTACAGATACTTACAACGCTTCCGAAAGCATGTGTGGAATTCATTCAGTGAGGAGATACTAGCAGCAGGAAGAGAAAAATACCAATCTCGTGCATCTCGCTCAAGTGAATACATGAACATCTTCATGAGCACATCTTCATGCTGGATATTTAGCTGGACCATACATTGATGATATTTGATAAGGTGATCTGATGGGTTATCCTCTTTGTTTTCTCTCTGTATTTGGAAAACCTGGAATATCAGAAAAATTTAACAGTGCAAACCTTCGAGCCACCATAGCTTCCATGGACATTGGCCCGTGCATCTTGAAATAGTGGAGTCGCCAATTAATTCTTCAAGACAAATTTAGTTTCTTCTCCTCAGAAAGAGAAAGCGGTAACATTAGATCAAATTAAATAGGGCTGCATAAAACTGGGGATGACTGAAACCTTCTAATTCTTCTAACTCCTCTAGTAACCATTGTGTCAAACTTGGTGAAAATAGCCTTTAAAAAGTGCTGGTTTAAGTCCACCTCTTAAACCAGTAAAATAGATGAGTATCCCAGGGAAGATATGCTTCAGCTTCATCCCCGGCAATGGCGCCAAAGATGTTTGTGTCAGAAATTGTCACTAAGGCTAGGGTAACAAGCCAACACAATCTCAAGAGAAAAAACTCAATTCAAACTAGGTTTTAGGGTTTTGTTTATGTGTTTTTGGTTGTAAGCTTCAAGATCATACAGGGAATACATTCATAGTAAAAGCAACAACTAAATCACAGACATACACTGATGAGGATGCCCAATATATCACAAACATTCAACAAAGAAACTATGCTGTGGTTCATACATTAAAAGATAAGCATTACCAGAAAAAGACATCAACTAGCAATGAAATTACCATTTAAGAAGCAAAACATGCTCAATAATAAATCCAACATAGACCAAATGAAGGGTAAAGAGTCATATATTCATAGTTTCATCAGTAAATGTATATAAGAGTACAGTACCAGTTCTCTGAACAAGTCTGATAGTACAAGCAGCTAGCAGACCTCCTGATGCTCCCAAAATCCAGAACCCTCTCAATGTCTTGCTCACCTCTCTAAATAGTTACAAAGAAGTGGTTCCATCTCCCATTCATTAGGTCGAAATTGAAACTACCCAGCAGTTACATTAACTAACTAACTCAACTAATTTACTAAAAATAGCAAATCGGATTCCTGGCAAATATGGTGAATTTCTGGAAAATAGGTGTCAAAGAAGCTTCCATATCTCTCAATTGGTGACACCTGTGTAAAAACTGAGAGAGGTTGTTGTAAATGGGTCTTTGATGGACAAAAAACTCTCTTGGTTTTTCAAAATTCATCTCCAATCGATCAGAATCTTCCCCTCAAAGTGAACACTAAAACAGGAAAATATTGAATATTTAAACTCCCTGAAAAATAGGCTGCAAATATTTGATTGAATCTTTCAAAAATTGACAGATGTTGAAACACTGAGAGAGGTTTTTTTATATGAGTATCTTAGGAACAAAAACCTCTTTTTGTTTTCAAAAATTCTTCTCCCTTAGCTCGTGGTCAGCATTTTACTTCAATGACTCAGAACAGGAAAAATAGAGCAGAATTCTGTTTCTACTGTCTCATACATCTTCAGACTTTGTTGATATTGAAAAACCATGGTGTCATTCTCTGCTTATAATATTTAAAGAGCCTGGAGCAAGTTATGGATTTCTTCATTGGCTTTTTGCAACTGCTGGACCCTTTCTGACCATTTTTTGTTCTAAACTTCTATGATCGCCCTTCCATTCTGCAACTGCTACCTGTACATGAATATCCTCTGAACATCCAGAATTCTTGTTATTTAGAGATCTTCCTGGTATCTTTGTAGAAGAATCTGTTCCAGGAGTTCTAAGTAGATCCTCTGGTGGGTTTTCCCATTTGTCCATCACAGTATTCAGGTCCCAATGTGATCTGTCATCATTCAAATATCCAGAATCCAATTTCAAAAGTTTTCCTTATATGTTTACTCTGTTTTCTGGCAGCCTTACAGGAGAAGAACCTACTGCATTTCCATCATGTTTTTCTATATATGAAGTTTCACCTCCTGATTCATTCTGCCTGTTATTGTAAAAGGATTGAAGCTGAGATATTCCTCCAAGTTCACTCAGAGAATTCATTCATGTTCTCATCATTTTCCATATTATCAAAAGTAAAACTTGGCTTTGCCATGAAAGTCAATTCAAAACGGTCGTACTTACTGTATCCACATTTATTACATAGAAATGAGTCCAGATCAAACATAAAATTGCAAGCAGTTATAGGTATTGGAAATTCAACTTTTAATCCTGTCTGATTGAATGCAAGATGGCAACTCTTTGCATGTTTTCACAGTGACCAGTTATTTTTCAACTTTGACAAATCAGCCACAGGTCTATTATTGTAATACAAATTGAGCACTTTAACTGATTTTGACCAGCAAGCATCATGAACAGTCATGGTAACACTCTGGATAGTGTGGCTGCCTGTGCATTTCACAATAATTCGATTGTCAGTGAACTTGGTCTCAGACTTCAGATTGTCCATCTTCATTCTTGTGTAAGGCACTTCTGGACAGCTACAAGCAACACATGGTTCACTTTCAAGATAATAACCATCAAACTCCACTTTCAACCATGATTCCTTTCGCAAATTATACCCAAAATCGTAAAAGGCTCTGAAGTTGTGAAGTAAATCACATTGTCACTGTAAGTTGCCTCTTATCTAAGATTTGTCCTTAGTGGCAGATCCCCTGTTCTCTTCTAGCTATCAGTTAATGAATCATAGATGTCGGTTCTTCTATCCGGAGAACTACCAGCCAATAGAATCTTGTACCCTCTGGGTTCTTCCACAGCCACCATAGAACAATTAACAGTACATACAATCACCAAGCCCTCAAGAATCCAAAATGCTTCTCCATAGTACATAGTAGAGGTATCAAATTGTTGATAGTCAATACCACTAGGATATAAATCTATAGGAGTTGAACAGATGTAATAAATGAATTTGACTGCAATCATTGTACGTCTTATTGATCACTCCATTCTAACATACTCTGCCACGAAGAATCTAAATAGATAAATGTTTTTGACATGAGATACAGAGTTATGACCAATGATACTTTTGGGCATGATTTTATGTTTTATAAAATCGTGCATTGGAAGGAAACAAAGATTTAGTGTCAAATATTCCTTCAACAGCATCAAAACTCTACTACACAGCAAGAGGAGCATCTATACAAGCTGTGACTGGCGAAGCATCTTGTTGTTTTTAGTTGAACCATATTTCTTGGTGATGAATCTGAAGAAGTTCCTCCATAAAAGTTCAAATATCAACCAATTTAATCCACCCTGACTCGAATCAGCGCCAGAACTTTTCCCAAGATACCTATCACTGCATTGTATACAGCCACTGTTGGCTTGAATCCATCTTGATTCATAATCCAATTGTAAAAACTCATTGCAACCTTAGTAGGCATCCTTTCATTCAAAACCGTGGCTACAATTCTTGTAGTATAGATACCATCCAACCTCTCCAATGTGCTCACTGTTGATGAATTCCATCTACCTGTCTGTTGTTGCTGGTATATTTCATCAACTAGCTTGAGCCTTCTAGAAACCCCACTAATACCTCGAGTCCTATGAAAAACAAGCATGTGTACTGGAATATTTGATGCAGGACATAAATCTTGTGAACCAAATTGTTTCAAAGCACGCAGCAACTGGAACTGATTTGAGCTTGATATCTGTCTGCTACAGCCATGCCACAATCGGATGGCTGCTGAAATATTTTGTAACGGTGGCCCCACAGAAATGCTCTTATAAAGAAAATGTAGCAAATGTTGTTGAGATTTTCCATGGTAACTTCCAGCAGATACCAAGCTCAGACGCCCCTCGAAATACAATGAAACCTCAGACGCTCTTCAGAATGAAGCAGAAACCCAATAAGCACTCCATTGTCCTTGTCCTTACCGATGAGATAACAGGGTATGCTCACTGCGGATGCAGGGCGAGCTTCACGCAGAAGAAATTATTCGTTTTACCATCCCCAGTACTACCAACAATAGCAACAAGACTCCCAACCGAGATATCAAGACGAATGTTGGATAGTGTAGTTCTTTCTCGCGGAGGGCTCTGTCATTTCGTTCTTTGTTGATCATATATGCCTGCAAATGACAATTCATCTCACATTTGCCTTAAACCACGCTGCTACCTGGCAGGATATTAACTGACAAGTCATGAACATGGTGCATGACTTAGAAAATGTAGGAGAACCCAACCCCTTCCAACATGAAAAAGACATCCCAAAAGCCGCATCACCTTCATTAATCATACTATGCTTGATGGTGTTGTTTAGACACTCTACATGAAACAAAAGGGACACATAGTAAGGAAAGCGAGGATGGAATCCATGAGTTTCAAATTTTATCATCGAAGGAGAGCTTCCATCAGCCACCTCAAGAGCAAACAACAAGGCTTTCCTTTGCAGAGGACAAGTCTGAAGAACTTCTAAAGTGAATATCGCACAAGGAGTCTGGCCCAAATCCTAGGCAATAGAATAGTTCTGGGTGACTCAGGCATTAAGATTGTTCCTGAATGCTTCAAGACTCCCTTAGGAATGCGAGGTAGAGCTTCAGGTTTATCACTAGGTTTTTTCGATACATAAAGGGTTCTCAGGTGGAGCGGGTTCTTTTCCCAGGTCAGATTACGACGTACCATAATCCTTAGAATGAGTCACACCATTTTTGGAAGACATAATATTAATTCAACCATGGCCACTAATGATGTCCAACAGGTTTGGATTCCCACTAGAATCACCACCAAGATCCATGGTGCTCGAGTTCATATTCCAATTTTGTGGCAAAGGATTTTTCAACACAGTTGGGCCCTATGCGATGAACTTCAAGGCATCTTCCATCCGAGGGCACAAGTAAGCGAGGTGATCATCCCCACAAAATTTACAAGGAAATTTGACCCTACGTTTAGGTTTCTTCCCTCCCCCAACATTATTGTCGTTGTTCTTGTCATTATTATCATTTTCATTCCTGATCCCACCCTTTTGATTATTTTTACCTTTCTTCTTATTCCATCCAGGTTGCTGATTACCCTTTTGGTTTGACGATTACAATGAAAGTACATCCACCATTTGGGTAGGATGAGACAAAGTTGTATCTTGTCCCGAAGCAGGTTGGTTAATAGATAAATTATTCATTTGGTTTGTAACCAAGCTTGTGGGATTGGCACTTACAGATCCAACAATGCCATCGGCATGTGGCCCAAGTTTAAACTTAGGGTCAAAATCAGATCTAGGTGCATTCGGTATGATCTCATACAAGAGCCCAGATTGAGCATTAACCAAATCTATCTGCTGAGATCTAAAGATAACTTGTTCCTCATTTTTCATTTTGGATGTGGAAACATCCTTCGCTATGTAAGGAAATAAATACTTGAGGAACCATTCCAAAAGGAACTCTGGTGGTATAAAGGCCTTAATAAATCTCTTCTGTCTATGCCACTCTTGAATGTGATCAGATATATGCGTGGCTTTGTCCTGCCGAAATGTCGACAAGAGCTGAGTACCGACATCATAACACATAGGTAGCTGAAAGTGATTGAGGAAGGTCATATCTAGGTCATTAAATGATGTATAAGTCCCCCTAGGAAAATCTATGTACCACTTCACTGCAGGACCTATAAGGGTGCATTGAAATAGCCTTAAATGAATCGAATCGTGATTCAAGGAGTTCGAAGAGAACCAAAGGTAGAATGTCGTGACGTGCTCACCAGGATCTTCACCTGCCTTACCTTCAAACTTTGGAATGTCCAAAGGAAGCTTGGCAGGAATAATTGACCATGCTGGGTCATGATACATAGGATTATTTGTCAATATCGACAACTCAGGTAAGTTCAATGTTGCAAGGAAAGGGAGCCTAGGCTGAGCCATTTTGTTCCATGCTCCCTGATAGGGATGGTTCACATAGTTTTGATTTCTATAGACACCATGGCCTTGGGTAGTGGGAAATTAACCTCCTCCCATTTGACATATATAAGTTTGTGTGTTATAGTTTGGAGTACCTTGAGCTTGGGTGCTACAAAGCAATAGTTAGGACACTGATAAGTGGGTTAATACCCAGACCCATAAGGTGTATAGGTTTGTCCATAAGACACTCCATAGGATGGTTCATAAGCTGGTCCATAATACTGTCCATAAGATGGTACATACCTGACTGACACATAAAGAGGCACATGGCCTTGTGACACTACGGTGTGACCAAATGTGGGACGAAAATGACTAACGATAAAACTCCGACCCAAAGGACCATGTGAGTTAGGAAGAGGATGTGTCGTTAAAAATGAATTTGAAGGAACTGATGTTGAAGACAATGTAATATGAAGGGATGTAACTTGTGCTCCCAATATTCACATGTCTAGGATCAGTCCCCCGAACGGGAGTGACAGTGCTAGGCCTAGGATGCTTGTGTGAAGGAACCTTCATCGCAAGGATGGAAGGTGTAACATGACTAGTGCTACCAAACCTCTCTGTCTGGAAAGGAATGGAAGTGCCCCCAGGTGCAACACTAGGGTCAACACCCGATCCGACATTGGGTGTCAGATTGGTCTCGAGAAGGTCTGGCATGCCATACCTTATTGTGCTAGTGCTAGTGGGTGCATGGTGAGTCTCATGGTTAGGACTACGCGACCAATACCAATAGTTTGCATGCATGTAGCCCAGGAATTGTGAAGGATCATCCGACGATGTCCCAGCTAAAGAATGGCATGACCCTGTCGGAGTACCATATGTGCTTGAAGGTTCAACCTCCCATACATGAGGTGGAAGATCAGGGATATTTGGGATCTTAGGCTCATGGTCACCCATGGTGTGTGAATCAAAGTGAGATTTAGTCCACCTTGACTATCTTGTTCTCTCTCCCAAAGGAGGAGGAGACATAGAAGGTGAAAGTCCTACTAAATGATGAGAATAGTAGAGTGCCACACCCAGATCCACAATGACTCAACAAAAAGAAAAGACTCAATATAACTACACAACCCTAAGCAAGCTAGCATACACAAAGCACACTCCTAACAAAATATACACCCAAAAGACAAGCCAACCAAGGGGAGGATATGTGAGCTCCCGAATGTAGCAGGTATGCCTCACCTAGGAGAGGCTTAAGACTCGTATACACTACAAGCAGAGGTTCGTAACCAATTATAGTGGCCCTTAGCTTCAACGCATAAAATGACAGTGTTGTTCGACCCCTACCTGGCCAGGACACCTACAGAATAACCTTTGCAAGTACCCCTTGTGATACCTAGGTAAGGAAACTAAGGTCACCCTAATATAATCAATGCTCAGGAGGACAGTCACAGGGGGGATCGACCGTATGTGCAGGTTAGCAAAGCCCAAATCCTGAAAGCACAACTAGTACCCCAAGGGTGCACCAACTGATACCTCAAAGGCCCCCAGATATGAATACGATCCTAAAAATATCTCTGGTGCTCACAGAAAGTGACCAAGGGTCATCCCAATCACAATCGTGCACGTTTCCTCGTGCTTGAATCCTGTGTAAGAGGAGCTTCCTGAGAAACACTAATTATACCAAGGATTTCTCACTCTCACCTGGACAGACACCTAATTGTTTGTGTTTAGTAGTTTTGGAGAATTGACTCACAATGAACTATTCCAAGACTCTAAATCTTAATCTTGTTGGTGAACCCTATAAAAGAAAAATGTGTAGTTCATTTTAATTAAGCATTGATTTTAATGGTTGTAATTACTCAAAGGGAAATGGTCGTGCAACTAATGATATTGAGACTCAACAGTGAAATAAATGTGCACACCTAACAAACAATGTCAAGTGCAATCTTTGTAGAATGAAAAATAAGGTATGCCATTGCATGAGATGCAAGTTTTTTCCTTCAAATGAGAATGCAAATGATTCCTAAATGAAAACCTGACTATAATTCAATAATCCAACCTAATGAAAGTACCATGCGAGTGCAAAAATGCAATAATGCATAATGATGCAGAAGCAAAATATTTTTGAATTTTTAGGAATAAATGAGATATAAAAAGCACTAACATACCCTACAACTCTCAGACCTTGCAACCACTCACAAACAACAACCAAGCAAGGCACCAAGATAAAAGAGACCTAATGCACTAATCCCAAAAGGAAAAAAAGAATGACAAGAACAAAACCTAGTTAAAAAAAAATCAAAAGAGGTCTTTGGTAAGAAACAGAGGCTATATTTAGACACCAACAGTACCCAAGAAGACTCAACAATCATCAAAACTCACCCAACAACACTCGATCTCCAAAATAAAGTTCAAAACCAAAGCATACATGACTGTATGCAGTAAACCTGCATACATACGCACGAATTCAAGAGAAAACTGCGTGTATACGTGACTGTAATGAAAATAATTGTGTACAGGAAGAAAAAGGAAGAAAAATAGGGAAACATGATAATCCAAGACCAAATTACTCTTATAGGACACTACTGAGCAAACATACCTCCAGATCCAACACAGAATAGAGAAATAAAGAGAAATTCAAGCACATTGAATACCCAATCCTCAAAGAAAAACAACTAGTAACATCCCCAGTGGATTCACTAATTCTGTTACGGAGAAAATTCCTATGGCTTGGGGGTACCACAATAGATAATATGACACCATAAATGAATATTTCCCAATACACAAGAGCAGTAAGTAAATATAACACTAAGGGTTATAGAATCGTACCTTATTCCGGATGGTTGAAGTAGATTCCCGTTGAAATTTTCCAATGCAATTGCAATTATAATTTACCCTCAACAACAACAAACCAAAGTAAGCATGATATATATAAATGTGTTAGCACTACTCTAGCATTTATAATCAATAATGTATAAGCAATTAAATACATCCATGGATTCAATATTGATATTCAAAATGCACATGAATTGGACAGGAAAATATATTTCTATTAATAAATCAGAGATAGAATAGTGACAAACTCTATCGACACTTCTGCGAACCGGAGAAACCGAGTTCTCCATCTGGGCCTCGACCACTTTAATCCTCCATCTCTTTATAGTAAGCTCACAAAGCAAAGGAAAGCTTGGGAAGAACACTATGTGCTCCAAGGAACAAAGGGATGTAGACTCAAGTATAAGCAAAGTTGAGGCAACAATGGACTATAGTTTCCTTACTTTTCAATTTCCCCTCCTTCAATGTATCCAAGGGGTTTCTTATATAGCACTCCAAAGAGGCAATGGAAGGTTGAATCCGAGTGTTCTTAAGGAATTTGGAAGGCCAAGAGTCAAGTTCTTTAGACTCAAATGAGGAAAACTCCAAAATTATTTGTCATTTTGCACACATCCCGATGTACGTGGGTTTGAGGTCAAAAGATGTGTATACACACAGGTATTGCTTTAAAAGTCATGTATAGGTATAAACATGAAATTTTTGGGGATGATATTGGAACATCAAAGAATAATATAAGTCCATGGGGTCCACAGAGTCTGTAGAGGGACATGGAAGGCCATAAATGTGTGATCTACTTGGTGTGGTAAAATCAGCTGTAACACTAGTCTTATGACGAGTCTTCATTTGCCACTCTTTTGCCTATGATTCTAGATCACATCTAGAAAATCATTTCACCTCTCATCCCATTATAGATTCATACTTTTGGGGGCATTCTATTACACCTAACATTGGTTTTTATGCTCAATCCTCTGAAGTGACATGGACAAGACATATTTTTTAGATCCTTTTTCCTAGTCCTAGGATTTCTGACGCACCTTGTCTCATAACATAGGGCATCAAACCTCCATGACGCCTCCTTCCCACTGACATAATTCATTGATGCCACCTTTGACCTCAAGACAAGGAGCGCCAGAGTAGTTTTTTATTATGCATAGAGCGTCAGTACTGTCAAAAATGAAAAAAAAAGGACTTTTTAAGAACCTTATAGATGAAAGTCCTCGTGGAGGTTGATCCCAACTGCTTGGAATATGTGGCATTCGATCCCCGAGCCTCTAGGGATCATTCCCTATATTCCTCCCAAAATATCTCAACCACTTTGGGATTCCTTTGGTATATTTATACAAGCTTCCTCTCATGGGTGAGAGGAAGGAAGAAAACAAAGAGAGTATGTTCATGCTGCTGGAATCATAGCCGGTATAGGAGGCAAGAGAGTGTGATTGTGAGTGAGGCTTATAAAGCTTGCATAATGTATATGAAGGTGATGTCAAAGACATTATGAGAATGAGGCTTCAACATGAAGGCTTCGGTTGTATATTTTTCTTATTATTTTATTAATACAAACATGTTCTCCTATTCCATGAATGATTTGTGCCAATCTCAATTGTTCATTAATGTTCTCCTTGATTATTAGTATAGGTATTTGGTTTGTCTTGTTTATTTCACCATTTTGTCTTGTTCTTCATTTTCTTTGTAGGTACATTTGATCGTGAAGGATCTGCAAGGCTAGGACAATCTTAAACATTGAGGTAAGGAAAGCTTAACATTCAAGTAGTTCAATTATATAGGAGAAGGATGCATAGTTGTGACTTTTTGTTTTAGATTCACCCCATGTAGACTAGGGGAAAAATATTTGTCTGCACTGATTGAAAATTCTTGGTAACATTGGGTCCTTCAGGGTTATTCTCCCAAAACTGGAGCTAATAGGACAAGCCCCTTTAGGTGGCCCCCCATAGAATTATTATTATGGATGTAGCGAGCCCAGATAAAATTGTCGAGGCCATAAACCACGTGAAAAAAAATAAGAAGTGTTGATGTATATGTAACTTCGGAATGTATTCTTCTATGTATCTTATGTATTGTAACCCGATGTTTATTCCAAGATGTTTCTATTATGTATTTGAGTCATGTGGTCATGCCCTGCTGTTCTGATCAGGAGGATTAATAATTTAATCAAGTCATATCAAGTCATTAGGTAAGTCCCCACAGTTTCAGGGCACTTGAGTTATTATACACTAATTAAGGTGTAGGCTCGAGTAGTAATTATTAGGTTGAGCCTACGTGTGAAAATGCAATTCAAGTGAACGAAAGAATATAAATAGAGAGTGAGACTCTCTATTTAACACACACATCATTCACTCTCTTAAGTGAGGCACACTTGTGGAGGAGGAAATATACTGGGACTAGAAGGCCACTGCTGTTGGGAGATCTCTTACTGTTTTGGTGCTGATGTTATCTCTAATGAAGTTGTGGGGTTTTCTCCTTTATGGTTTCCCCGAGGAAAACTCTTTGTGTCTCTTGTCTCTTTTGATTTGCTTATGTTTTATTGCTGTGCTTGTTATTCTCTCAGTGAAAAGATCCTAAGATCATAATGCTAGCTTAATGTGATGAAAAACTAACATGGTATCAGAGCTAACCTGAGAAGAAGACATTGTGCAGCTACAGGAACTAGGGCTTCCTAGTTTGTGGATCTTCCTCCACAGATTTTCAGCAAAAGTAAGGTGGAACAACTCTCCTCCTTAGGGTGCATCTTTCTGTCGAAGCGGAATTTGATTCCGAGCATTTTTAGTCTTCGATGCGGAAAATTAGGGATTCCTGTTTCAGGAGCTTCCCTCCACTATTTTCAGAAAAGGAGTACATTGGACAGCTCCATTTGAAGAGATCTATATGTTTATCCAATCAGATCTGAAAGATTCCAAGTTTTGAAAATTAGGGTTTCTGTGACAAACCCTAGATCAACGAACTCTAGGACAAGGACGGACACCTCAAATCGGTAAGATCTAATCCTTTTCTATTTCCATTTGAGGTTCTCATTTCAATATGATATATCACATCAGCTTGGTGACAAGCTTGCGGAAGTTGACAACTTCCAATCCTGGAAGTATATGATCTCTCTGAAGAAAATGGATTGGACACCTACATGAGTATAGAGGTTCCAGTTTTAGAGGGAGACGAGGTTAGAAGCATTTCACAAGAAGAAATTTGTCAAGGCCAAAGAAGACATCATGCTCATGCTGCAAAGGATGATGAACCATCCAGAAAGAAATCCAGATA
>LPNX011070174.1:0-20699 GCA_001517045.1 Pseudotsuga menziesii | reverse complement strand
TCTGTGAGTCATTTGAGTCTGTATGTAACCATCCACAGAGAGGAAGAGAGGGAAGGATATATTGAAAGAAAGGCAATATAGAGATAGAAATAGACCAGAGACCTAGAAGAGATCTCGCGCTGTGCATGCGGTGCAACAGACTGTGCTAAATTCCCTCAAGGTATATAATAGAAGCACAGTTTGGTGGACGTAGCTCCCATCCTGGGGGTGAACCACGTTAAATCTGCGTGTTATGTGTTGCATGAATGTGATTGTACTAGCTTATTGTTACTGGTTGCTATGCATATGATGTTAGTTGCAGTAAGTGAATGTATGTATTGTTCAGCTCATAATAATGAAAGAAGAAAGAGATAAGTGAAGTATTTTAGTAAGTTTCTTAAAGACTCCTTTACATCTATTTCTAATGACCATTTAATCACAATATAACTTCTGCAAAGTAGAGTTTCACACACCGGCACAGTCAACGCTAAGAGCACAAAGTCGTGGTGGTAGGATATCGCAGAGAGGCAATATCACACCGACAGAGGAGCTGCGGTGCGCGATACTGCGAGCTGAGGGCTTAGCGTTGAGGAGAGGGTTGGTGTTCCACGGTGCACAGAGGTGCGATAGGGTTGGAGGTATTGTGAGTAAGTGGAAGTTGTGTGATGAGGGAAGAGACTGTGCGACTTGCGTGTGGATAAGAATCGCACAGCTAAAAGTGCTGCGAGTAGAAGGGGACGTGCGATGCGCAGAAATAGCTGACCTTGGGATTCACAGGAGTAAGAGAAGGGACGTAGGATGCGCAGAACCTGGTCCAAGACACTTGAGTCTTGGCCAACCCATTAGATTCACTTCGGGTGAGACTTCAGATCGCTTCGCGGTCTGTTGCCGAAAGGGCCAGTGAGTTTGGGGTGTTGTTGATTAATTATAGTAAACCCGGGTCTGCCCATGCAATCAACATACAACTAATAGAAGTGAAGTCACATGACATGCATAATCATGTGTGCAAATGAAAGAAGGCCTTGTACGAGTTCAAAAGACACCCATGGGATAACACATACATGATGAGCTTGATAAATATCTTAACCTTTGCTACAAGGTTGATAGAGGATGACAAGCTCACAGATGGGTGCAAGATGAACTTTTGAAGAAGTTCAAGATAGAGGATCTTAGTATCCAGTGATCCTAGATGGATACTACTTGTCACTCCAGCATAGAATGTTTCAGTGCATAGAGTATGGAAGACAGAGGGAGTATGATGCTCCGCTTCAGAGGGAGTGATTGCAGAAGATCCTAAGGTTCGACATGGTACGACAGGATGGGTAGATTACTGATGATTCTAGGCTTTACTGAGAGTAAAGCGGATTCCAACCTTTGATCCAAGGTTGAAGGTGGAATACCTGTGATGCTCCTATTATGTGTCGATGCACTACTGTTCTAGGTATGGAGGTGTGGTAGAGTACAGATGGGATCTTCCTTGGACAAGGGAAGTATGCAGTAGAGATCCTGAAGAGGTTCGGGATGATGGAATGCAAGGCGATGGCCACACCTATGGCATTGAACCTGAAGCTATTGAGTGATGCTTCGTCAGAGTCGGTTGATGCTACGATGTATCGTCAGATGATTGGGTCATTGATGTACCTAACGAACACGAGACCAGATATCTGCTTTGCTGTGAACACCTTGAGCCAGTACCTGATAGATCCAAGAAGTGTTCACTTGACTGCTGCAAAGCATATTTTGAGGTACCTGAAGGGTACAATTGATTATGGGCTCAAGTACGATGCGAATCAGAAGATTAACCTGGAAGGTTATGTTGATTCAGATTGGGTAGACAATGCCATCGACAGGAAGAGTACTTCGGGATGCTGCTTCAGTATGGGATCAGGTGTGATCTCTTGGTTTAGCAGGAAGAAATCCTGTGTGGCACTGAGTACGGCTGAAGCAGAGTATGTCGCAGCTTGTTCAGCTAGTTGTGAGGCAGTATGGCTGCGGAAGCTACTATCTGATATATTTGATCTCCAATTAGATGCTACTTGTATACATTGTGACAAACAGAGTTGCATGAAGTTGTCAGAGAATCTAGTGTTTCATGACAAGTCGAAGCATGTCGAGATCAAGTATCACTATATCAGGGATATGGTGCAGAGAGGAGCAGTGAAGCTCCTTTATGTTGCAATGGAGGAACAGATAGCTGATGTATTGACGAAGCCATTGGCTAGGCTGAAGTCCGAGTACTTAAGAGAGAGACTTGGTGTTCTTCAGATCGAGGCTTCCTCCCGGAGAAAGTGATGAGACCCATAGCCATTCTGACATGGTGAGAGGATTGGTTCCTTCCATGGTCAGATGTAAGGGCTGAGCCATTCTTTCATGGTAAGAGGATTGGTTCCTTCCATGTTAGATATGAGTGCTGAGATCCATAGCCATTTTGATGAGTAGGTCAGATATAAGGGCTAAGCCATTCTGACATGGTGGTAGGGTTGCTCCCTTCCATGTCAGATATGAGTACTGGCGATTCTGTTGAGTAGGACAGATGTAAGAGCAATTGCCATTCTAGGAATGGAGGCACCTGGTCAGTTACCAGGAACACTCAGTGTAAGAACTGAGTAGCCATTTTGATGTGATAGAGGGATGTGTTCCCACTTGATCAGATGTAAGGGCTGAACCATTCTGTTCATGGCTAAAAGATTAAGTTCCTTCCATGTCAGATGTGAGTGTTGGCCATTCCGACGAGCAGGTCGGATGTAAGGGCAACTGCCATTCTCTAGGAGAATGGAGGCACCTGGTCAGTTACCATGTAGCTCAGTCGAGGAGGACTAGGGGCCATTCTGATATGATTGCTGGGATGTGTTCCCCTCATGATCAGATATGAGTGCATGCCCTTCCATCATTGTGAGTAGGATGTGTTCCCACCTGGATGGATGTAAGTGCTGAGCCTTATCACAGATGATAGTAGGTGTGTCCTATCATGCTGGTGACTGTAAGTGCTGAGCCTTGTCACAGATGATAGTAGGTGTGTCCTATCATGCTGGTGACTGTAAGTTCCGTTCCATTTCACAGATGATAGTAGGTGTGTCCTATCATGCTGGTGACTGTAAGTGCAGTGCCTTTTCACAGATGGTAGTAGGTGTGTCCTACCATGCTGGTGCTTGTAAGTGCAGATCCTTTTCACATATGGTAGTAGGTGTGTCCTACCATGTTGGTGATTGTAAGTGTTGAGCCTTTCCATAGATGGTAGTAGGTGTGTCCTACCATGCTGGTGGATGTGAGCACTGTTCCTTTTCACAGATGGTAGTAGGTGTGTCCTACCATGCTGGTGATTGTAAGTGCTGATCCTTTCCACAGATGGTAGTAGGTGTGTCCTAC
The DNA here is from genome assembly GCA_001517045.1 of Pseudotsuga menziesii. NCBI lineage: Eukaryota > Viridiplantae > Streptophyta > Pinopsida > Pinales > Pinaceae > Pseudotsuga > Pseudotsuga menziesii. Next base: position 17,354 of record LPNX011070174.1, on the reverse strand, counting down.
CATGCTGGTGGATGTGAGCGATGTGCCTTTCCATAGATGATAGTAGGTGTGTCCTATCATGCTGGTGGTTGTAAGTGCTGAGCCATTTCACAGATGATAGTAGGTGTGTCCTATCATGCTGGTGAATGTGAGTGCTGGGACTTTCTGATGGGATTGTAGTTTACTACATGATCAGATGTGAGTGCTGGGCGTGCCTTTCTGACGAGCAATTCAGATGTAAGTGCTGGGCGAAGACCTACATGAGGGTAGGCCTACAACCAGCATGAAAAATGGCTGGCTCTGTAGAACTTCCTATGACGAGAAGAATCATGAGATAGCACCAGTGTTGATCCAGATCAAGTGATGATCCAGATCCAGTAATGATGATCCAGCAGTGATGATCCAGATTGAGAGATGATCCAGATCCAGATCCAGATTGAGTGATGATCCAGATCCAGTCCAGTGATGTTGATCCAGATCGAGAGATGATCTAGATCCAGTGATTATGTTCGATGATGATCTAGATCGAGAGATGATCCGGATCTAGCGATGATGATCTAGATCGAGAGATGATCCAGATCCAGTGATGATGATCCAGATCGAGAGATGATCCAGATCCAGTGATGATGATCCAGATCGAGAGATGATCCAGATCCAGTGATGATGATCCAGATCGAGAGATGATCCAGATCCGAAGATGACTTAAAGACAAAGATGACTTGAAGACGAAGATGACTTGAAGACGAGATGATCCAACTGATAGAGAGAAGAACACCAGTGCTAAAAATTGTGTCGAAAGAATACCTTCCTAGTTAAGAGGGAGTGTTGATGTATATGTAACTTCGGAATGTATTCTTCTATGTATCTTATGTATTGTAACCCGATGTTTATTCCGGGATGTTTCTATTAATTATTTGAGTCATGTGGTCATGCCCTGATGTTCCGATCGGGAGGATTAATAATGTAATCAAGTCATATCAAGTCATTAGGTAAGTCCCCACAGTTTCGGGGCACTTGAGTTATTATACACTAATTAAGGTGTAGGCTCGAGTAGTAATTATTAGGTTGAGCCTACGTGTGAAAATGCAATTCAAGTGAACGAAAGAATATAAATAGAGAGTGAGACTCTCTATTTAACACACACATCATTCACTCTCTTAAGTGAGGCGCACTTGTGGAGGAGGAAATACAGTGGGACTAGAAGGCCACTACTGTTGGGAGATCTCTTATTGTTTTGGTGCTGATTTTATCTCTAAGGAAGTTGCGGGGTTTTCTCCTTTATGGTTTCCCCGAGGAAAACTCTTTGTGTCTCTTGTCTCTTGTGATTTTCTTATGTTTTATTGCTGTGCTTGTTATTCTCTCAGTGAAAAGATCCTAAGATCATAATGCTAGCTTAATGTGATGAAAAACTAACAAGAAGAAGTAAAAGGTGTTGAAAGATATTTATACATGCATGAGTAATTGTCATTTTCATATAATCCTATAATTGAAGCATGAAACACAAATATTTACATACTGATTTTATCATAAGTAATTATTCTTTGACTATGGTTTTATATTTGATCATGGAAATGTATGCATAAATAGATGATCATGACAGGTATTGCTAGAAAAGTAAAGAACTTGAATACATTTCCAATTTGCATATAAACTTATGGTATATAAGAAAATATCAACTATTGCAATTAAATTTGGAAACAAAGCTCCGTGGAAGATAATAAAGGCAAGAATGGTCATGATGCAAACAACCAGGAGTCACAAGATAGCTAAAAAGTTAAATGAACAAAGGAAATCCATTATGAGATGGCATGACAACTATTAGGTGTTATGCTTGAAAGAACTTGTGCATTTTTGTCAATATATTGATGTTATACAATTATGTTACAAATATTGAAAAAATCTATCTATGCATTGAATGATCTAAAAATTTCGAGGAGTACTTACTCACCTAAAAGTTTACAATAAGGATATTTGCTAACAATCATTTGCATGTAAATATGAGCACTTTGATGAACTTTATGTATATGAACTTAGCTTAATCAAAGGAAAATACAAATATTCACACATACATACATGACAAACCATATGGTAACGGAGTTCACTAGATCTCTTGGCTACGTCTCCAAACTCAATAAAACTTTGAGTCGCTTTATTATCTCCTTTAAGGATATATGGATTTCATAAGTACATTTTTGTGCTCTTCACTTAAAGTGGCTCGTTCCCATCTTGGGATTCCTTCCTCTTCCTCACTAAGAATAACTAAGTCTCTCACATGAACTGAACTGCTTCTCCCATCTTGGGATGAATTTTCTCATACAAGGCTTACTAGAAATCTCTCTCCAAAAATATTACCTTCCTTCTCCAAATGAGAGTATTTTATAGACTTTTTATGGATGATTACTCATCACACATGTTAAGGAGAATATCTCTCCAATGATCCCCTAAATTAGGATCAAGAGACACCTTAAGAGATAGGTGGAGAAAAAGTTCTCATATTTCTCCATGAATATCTCAACACCCCTTAGGACTAGGAAACCAATTGGTGAGGTGTATTCTCACACCTTATTAATTTCCTTTTTATAATTTAAATGAGAATTTCTATGATTAATCTCATATAATTCCCCTTTTACATATTTTTCATTGAACTTTTAATTTTAATGGGTAAAACAATATGTTCAATGTTTTATGAACTTTTGTTGGAACAACCTCCTTTTTTGTCATAATTTCAACCTGCATTTTTCTCACATATAAAGTCCATTTGACCCCGTTCAAGTTGCATTAGGAATATTTCTGCAAGCTCTTCATTGACTGAATACCTTTGAAGCTAATGGAGATGTTTTGCATTCTTCGAATGCAGAGATCCTCTTGAATCATTGAGGACGATGAAAAATGTAAGGGGGAGGGAAATGTAACACCCCTATTTCCCCAGTTTTGTAATGAAAGTAAAGATGTAAGTTGCGACAATTAATATTAATACCAAATAACCACTAGTTATGGTTGAGGGGAACGTTGAGAAGTAGGGGGCTACGGATCCATGAGAGGAAAATGATGAGGGAGAACCAATAAACCTTGAGGGTCATGACCTTGTCTAACCTTTGCAGTATAATTTGTTGAATTATGTTGGATCATGTGTTTTAAACCTTGGTTGGACCCTTATTTATGTTAATTTATTATTTTATTAAAACCTAACTTAAAGAATTTTTATTAATGGGTTCCAAGTTTTGATGGGATGGAGGTCATATTGAGTGGGGATATGTGGTTAATGGAGTGAGGCATGTGGTGCCTATCCCTCATGCATAAAAAAAATCAATCTCCCTAGTCATACAAGGATTATTGTCAGTCATTAAGGGGTTCTTCTAATATTGTATGGCTCATATCCTACACTTTTAATTTGATCAACAATTGATTACTTAAACTCATTTTCCTAGAACTGAAATCAACCATGTACCTAACAAACACATGTTGAAATTGTTGGTTGTAAGGGTAGTTGATTTCCCTTATTCATTTGGGTCTTGGAACACTAGAGGAAGGGTGAAATTCCTGGATGATTACATAGGAATAAAAGGAAATTCTTCTCCTCATTCACATTGGACAAGCTAAGCTTGGAAATGAAGGGTTGATTGTTAAGTGTGATGTTGTAGTTCACTTGTCTTTACTGTGTAGTTGGGGTGGGTGTGAGATGTTCAGAGCTGATCTGTGGAATTTTCTTCTAGTACCTTTATAGCCCCGACTCAGGGGTGGTGATATTGTTGAAAGGTTGAAGAGAAAGGCTCACATAAGGTTGGGAGGAGAATTCCTCACCCATATACAATTTGGTTTCCATAATAACATTTTATAAATAAGTGTTCACTTTCAATCCTATAACTATAATTTGATAATGGAATCAATTTTTATAATTATGAAAGTGTTTGCTTGTTGGTTACTGTATGTTCTTTCTTATAAATCATTTGATTTAATTACTACTCTTGCACATATAGAGATATTCTCCATTTCATTTGTTCATTAAGCAAGAGAAATTCCTTGTGCAATGTAAAATAATTAGCTACTACACTAATTTTCATTATTGCTCCACAATACAACGATTTCTAGCTTATTAACTCTACCATTTCCTAGATCTAATAAATCATTACCTTCCATTATTTGTTTGATGGATTGTTTCCAAGGGATACACACTTGTACATTGTGTTGGTAAATAATTACAATGACATTAGTGATTTGTGGATCACTAATTGACGATCCTCAATGAATTGGTCATTGGTCTTATTGTTGGGTCAAATTAATGGACTCAAATTTGTGTAAATTGAGTTTAGTACATTGTTTCCCACATTATATATGCAGCATATTGATACTATTTACAATCCACAATTTAAATCACCTTCAATTGATAGATGGTTTACCATTACAATTTTATTCTTAATTGCGTTCTATCACTGTTTGAGCTTTGCAAAGGCACTCTACAGCGTTCTTTTGTATTGTTTAGGCCAAAAACAAAAATACACTATCACTTACAACCATATGATAGGCATATCACTCCTTCTGTATTTAAAATAGTATTTGACACATAGACAAGTTGGGCCAGCTTGCAAGAGAATCTTGATTAGCAAGAAAACCTTGTGCAAGTTATAGTATTCTTTGAGGTTGTACATTTTGGTAATACGAGTATGTTAACATCCTCCTAAGCAGGGATGATTTTAAGGAACCATACTTATTTAAAAGTGTATAAATGTTGGCGAATATTACCAATTCTTAAAACTCCAACTATCAAATGATTGGCGATATTTTCGAAAAATATTTTAATTTCCAAGGATTTTATATCGTTTATATAATAATTTGGCCATTTTTAGGGTGAAAAAATTTTACCCCATCAAAATTGGGAGAAATAGGGCTTCAATAAATGCAAAATGGCGAATCGTTTTTGGGAGAAAAACATGGAAAAATAGCCCACTCGGCTAAAATTCTCCCCTAAAATTTCCCTGCTCCTAAGAGTTTATGGAATATGTTTTCCCTTTTAAAGTTAGTGCCAACAATTAAGAGAATTTCATTCAGAATAATATTATAGTACTATTTAACTTTGGTCGCACCATCAATGTTTGCTATTTTCCAGTTATTTTTGGGTGGGGTCCAAGTCATTGGAGGACTTTGCTTGTCCTTTTCTTTATGTACTCCATGGGGTTAGATTTCTTGTTTATATTGATATGCAAAAAAATTGTAATTTAAGTTTCTTATCCCGCTAATTATTACCATTTATGTAAATTTAATGTAAAAGGTCCTTAAAGTATAAATTACAAAATAAAAAGTTGGTGTCATGAGATGTAATGCCCCGGTTTTGACCCCGGTTACATTAAAAAGGTACATGATGTATATATTGTAATTAATCATGGTTTGGAGCTAAAGGAAAAATCCCCACCATCGATTTGGTCGTGTATGTTTCGGCAATAGGGATCGTTTTCGATGGTATATCATGCTATCCGACACATTATAGTTTTGGCATCATGTAAATATGCACATCAATTAAAATAAACCTACAACCAGCGAAGACGGTGCAATGGTGAATGAAAAGGTAATGATTCCTAAGGTTAAGGGGGGGTTTTCTAAACCGTGGGAGCCATTGGGAGTTGCCATGTGTCGACCACCCACTAAAATTTTTCCGTTTGATTAGTTGGAAGCAATTTTGGCTGGGGAGTGGTGGGTGGCAGGACTTCCAGTATTTTCCCCACGTACACTCCACCAACAAGCTCGCTCTTCCTCATGCGGAGGGCAGGGGGATGATCACGACTCTCTCCACTCTACCACGCTCCCACTTCCTCATGGTTTTTGTCTTGACCATCTCATGCATGCAGGGGTTGGTGGGTTCTCCCTTCTCTTGTCGATTACTGGTATACGTGGTTTTTCACTTTGAGATGGGCTATGTTCTTTCCCCGGACTGTGAAGAGGATCGATTTCCCTTTTGTATTATCAAACTATGTGCATGTGTGCTACCCTCATAGATTTGTGGTCTGCGTACCTATGTTTATCCTACCCAGGATTGAGAATAAAACTTCTCCTCCATTGTTGACTGTGTAGGTGTGTCGTGGATTCATTGTTGAGAACGGGCTATTGTTTCCCCACATTGGTTCACTATGTCTATCCTTACGTTTGGGGGTCTGCATATGTGTTTCCCCTGTCCAGGATGAGAATTGGACCTTTTCATCTCCATGTGGGATTTGCTGTGAGTTTGTGTTTCTCCCGTTGCTACAGTGGTAAAAGTGTGGCTATTGTTTTCCCCTGGTTTTTGGGTTGATGTGTATGAAAGCACCTTTTTGGGTTACCACCGAGTTGTTTTGGCCACGTTGGGGCCAAGAACAACTCTGAGTCATCTTGTTGACTGGAGCTGTGCTCACCTTTTTGTTTGAGTTTGTCACCCTGTTGTCTTCATATTCTTACCAAGATTTGTGAACTGTTTGTTTTACTGCGGTATGCAGTGGTTGGTCTTTGGACTGCTGAGAGTGGGATTAGAGACTGGGTATGCTTGATAAAACTGGTGTTTGGAGCCACTCAGATAGAGTTAGACTACTGGCTTTCTTCTCCACAACCCTTGAAGAGTATTGGAAAGGGAAGTCAGGGCTTGAGGGACTGTGAAGCAGAGAAAGGACTGATTCCTGGTGTTGGGTGTGTGGGTGTCTTAGAAGTCAAGTTAACTCTAGTGTAGGTGTCCTTAGCTCCCCATTGAGGCCACCAGCTTAGCATTTAGCCTTTCCTAACTTCTTGATGGCTTGATAAACCCTAATGCATGGTCTTGGATGATTTGTGTACCTTGGCTATGTGTAAGACTGCTTTGACCCTTATTCCTTGAGGAATCATGCCCAGCTCGGGGGTGGCACTGTTGTTGAGAGATTGATGAGCACACTGGCCTATGGTTGGGTGGAACATTGCAGGGATGTAGCTAGTTACAGGATGAATTCTGTTTAAGATGAGTATTCTTGACTATTCCATCTCTGCATTTATATTTACTGATTAATGAATATGATGAACATGTTGTATGCTTGAATGAATGTATGTATGCTTCTGCTATGTATATGAAGGATTATGCATCTTAGTATGTTTTATGTTTTAAGCTTTATATTTTAGCATTATTTTCCTATCCATGTGCATGGGGATATTTGTCGGGAGGCTTTTGATGGTTTGGTAGTGTCCTCCTCTTCGGTCAGAGGGTCGGGGACTTTATAGTATGGTATCAGAGCTAAAGGTTGCAACATGGGCCTGAATGGGCTGTGAAGATGCAGTGACAGAGCTTATGTTGCAGCAATTGGGCCTCAGAGGGCCATGAAAAGATCAGTTAACTGAGGCAGGTTTCTTACTGCCCAAAAGAAACCAGGAGGAAATGGGTGAATGACAGAAAATTCATAAATTTTTCTAAGTGCCGGAATTTTTAGCTCATCGAAAAAATTAGTATGAAGTTCTTCTGATGCAGTGGAAAAGATAGTCTGAAGGTCACCCGATGTATGGCAATTGGAAGAATATTATGGAAGGAATTGCGTTTGTCGCTTGTTGGCCCATCGGAGAACTTAGTGTGAAGTTCCTCCGACATGGCAGAAGTGTTAGTTTGAAGCCCACCCGACGGTGGAAGGTTTTGAAAAATGTTTCTTAAGTGTTAAAATCATCGGCGCATCGGAGAACTCAGTGAGAAGTTCTTTCGACACAGCAAAATAATTAGTCTGAAGACCACCCGATGCCGACCATCGGTGATCAACACCACTTAGTTGAAGGAATCATCGATGACATGTCGATGGAAAATAGTAGATTGATCGGTGACGGAGAGGAATTTGGAAATTTTTTACGAAGTAGCGAAATCATCGGTGATCGGTGATGACTAGTTGATTGCATTGCCAATGCTTAGATGATTACATTGCCGATGCGGTGAAAGTTTGAAGACTACACCGAAAGAGATTGGCTGATTGTGCACCGCCATTGCAGATGGCTAGGGAACTATGCTTCCAATGGGTAGAGCCTTCGACCACTGATGCCGTAGAATATAGTTGATCGGACGGCCGATGTGGCAGAAGACAGAGGAGGAAAGTTCCAAAATTTTTCTAAGGCACGAGATCATCGGCCATCAGAAAATGTTAGTGGTTGGGATCTCTAATGACTAGAGGATGGGATTGCCGACATGGGAGGAAGAAGAAAATTTTTGAAATTTTGTTTAAGTGTGGAAAACCATTGAAAATTGGTGAAAGATAGATGATTGGAGTGTCGATCGGTGGAAATTAGTTGTTCGAGCATCCAATGTTGTGGCTAGTTAGTGAACTATCCCGCCGATGCATTAGTTTTTCCACTTGCCGATGCTGAGGTGTTTAGTGAATAGTGGCCCCGAGTTCCGATAACATAACTACGGTGGTGTTTAGTGCTCGGGAGTGCCGACACTACGGAAGTATTGAGGTTTAATTCACCGATACGGTGACAACAAGCAGTTGATTTGATCGACGATGTATAGGGGAAGATGGAGCCGACGGAGTCGGTGGAAGATAAAGGAAGATTTCGCCGATAGATAATTAAATGGATCGGCAAAGAATAAGAGATGGTTGAGCCGATGAAGTGGCGGAAAAGAAGACTAAAGAGAAAAGTTTTGAAAATTTATCTAAGTATGGGAATCATCGGTGAAATTTAAATGACGAAACCATCAATGTAGCGGCAGACACCGGAAGAAACTAGTTATTCGCAATGCCGATGCCATCGGCAAAAAATAGTTGTTGGGATCATCGACACTGCAGAAGAATTTAGCTTTTTGTCAGTCTGCAGTTGCGGCTGACAAGGGAACTATTCCACTGATGCATTAGTCTTTCCACTCTGCGATGCCACAAATATTAGTCGCTCTGACTGCCGACAATCTGTGATCCGTGGAAACCCTAGAAGGTTGTTGGCTGCCAATCGGAAGAATTTGAGGATTGTAAATCCACCATTGCAGCAATATAAGACATTATCCACCCGATGGATAGTAGGTATGATAGTCGATAGATGTCCATGAAACCCACAATGAGATCACTTTTTTCCATTGCGGCTGCCCAAGGGACTGTGCACCCGATGAATAACGCATCTGACCGTCGATACCGCGGAAGACCTTAGCTGATGAAACCACCAATGGATAGACCTTGGCATCGCCATTATAGTTCAAAGGGTTAGATCACTACAGACTCGAAACCCCCTTAGGGAAATAAATGAACAGACCGTCGATGAGCTAGGTGTTTTGACCATCGAAGTGTCAGAAAGATAGTTGGTAGGAGGTCTGATTGGGCCAAAGGAATTTTGGGATTTTCAAGTGGGATTTTTAAGAGATTTCAGCAGTCTTCAGTGAATTTCTCATTGGATTTTTCAGCAGTTTCAGGACTGAAAAGGAAGCAAATCCTAAGTGGTTGAAGTTAGCAATTCAGACCAAAATACAGTTGTGTGTTTTTCCTAAATTTGATGAAAATCATCATTTTAGAAGTAGGTGTGGTTTTCACACCTGAGGTCAGAATGAAGCATGTGGATAGGCATTGGAAAGCCTATCCAACAGGGAACAAGGAGGAAAAAGTAAATTGTGAATGCTGGAATAGTTAATTCCCTTCCCAAGAATGGACATGAATGAGCTCATGTGCCTATTGGGAAGGCATGAAAAGTATGAAAGTCTCCTTGATGAGACTTGGACTGTCATACCAATTTGGCAATTAATTGACTAATTTTAATGCCTACGTTATGCTTGGTCTAACAGAATTTCAATGATGCATTTCACAGTTGAGAAAAGTGAAATCTAGTGGTGCACATTGACCATGGCAGTAGAACAAAAGCTGCTGAACTTGGCTGGAAGTCTCCTTCAAATGATTGCCAGGACCCAAGAGAATCTTGGAGAGATGCTCAAGATACAGAAAAGGCAGAATGAGATTAACCACCAGATTTTGCAAGACTCTATTGGTTTTCAAAATGAGGTCAAAATCCTTCTGGGGGAAATCTGTAAGGGCAAGGAAAGTGGATCAATGATGGGACATGCATCCAAGCAATTCGTTAAGAAACGTTCCAGGCATGAAGGCTTAAGGGAAATTGAGCAGGCAAAGATGAAGCAGCCAGTGAAATGTTGGAAATACGGAGGACATCATTTACGCCAGGACTACCCCACAAGGGAACATAAATAGGGCAGTAGCCACAAAGTTCCTCGACTTGTGGATGAGCCAAAAGCTGAGAACTAGAAGGAGAAGCTCGTGGAAGCTGAGGGGCTTGGTCTTGAAAGTTCAAGTAAATAATTGAATGTGGGACGGATCTGCAAAATTTTGAAATTTTGGATGTGCAAATTGTATATGTGTTTTTATGTATTGGAACACCGAGGATGATGTTATTCCAAGGAGGAGGAGATTGTAATGCCCCGGTTTTGACCCCAATTACATTAAAAAGGTACATGATGTATATATTGTAATTAATCATGGTGTGGAGCTAAAGGAAAAATCCCCACCATCGATTTAGTCTTGTATGTTTCGGCAATAGGGATCGTTGCCGATGGTATATTGTGCTATCCGACACATTATAGTTTTGGCATCATGTAAACATGCACATCAATTAAAATAAACCTATAGCCAGCTACGACGGTGCAACGTTGAATGAAAAGGGCATGATTCCTAAGGTTAAGGGGGGGTTGTTTAAATCGTGGGAGCCATTGGGAGTTGCGATGTGTCAAACACCCACTAAAATTCTGCCATTCGATTAGTTGGAACCAGTTCTGGCTGAGGAGTGGTGGGTGGAAGGGATACCAGTCTTTGCCCCACGTAAACTCCACCAGCAAGCTCGCTCTTCCTCATGCGGAGGATAGGGGGATGGTCACCACTCTCTCCACTCTACCATACTCCCACTTCCTTGTGTTTTTTGTCTTTACCATCTCACACATGCAGGGGTTGGTGGGTTCTCCCTTCTCTCGCCGATTACTAGTATCCATGGTTTTTCACTGTAAGATGGGCTATGTTCTTTCCCTGGCCTGTGAAGAGGATCGATTTCCCTTTTGTATTATCGGATTGTGTGCATGTGTGCTACCCTCACGGATTTTTGGTCTGCGTACCTATTTTTCTCCTGCCCAGGATTGAGAATCAGACTTCTCCTCCATTGTCAACTGTGTAGGTGTACCGTGGCTTCATTGTTGAGAACAGGCTATTGTTTCCCCAAGTTGGTTGACTGTGTCTGCCCTTATGTTTGGGGGTCTACGTATGTGTTTCCCCTGTCCAGGATGAGAATTGGACCTCTTCATCTCCATGTGGGATTTGCTATGAGTTTGTGTTTCTCCTGTTGCTGCAGTGGTAAAAGCGTGGCTGTTGTTTTCCCCTGGTTTTTTGGTTGCTGTGTATGCAAGCACCTTTTTGGGTTGCCACCGAGTTGTTTTGGCCATGCTGGGGCCAAGAACAACTCTGAGTCATCATTTTGAATCGATCTGTGTTCACCTTTTTGTTTGGGTTTGTCACCCTGTTGTCTTCATCTTCTTACCGAGAGCTGTGAACTATTTGTTTTACTGCAGTATGCAATGGTTGGTCTTCGGACTATTGAGAGTGAGATTAGAGGTTGGGTATGCTTTAGAAAACTAGTGTTTGGAGCCACTCAGACATATTAGATTGTTGGCTTTCTTCTCCACAATCCTTGAAGAGTATTGGAAAGGGAAGTCAGGGCCTGAGGGAGTGTGAAGCAGAGAAAGGACTAATTCTTGGTGTTGGGTGTGTGGGTGTCTTAGAAGTCAGGTTAACTCTGGTGTAAGCGTCCTTAGCTCCCCATTGAGGCCACCATCTTAGCATTTAGCCTTTCCTAACTCCTTGACGACCTGATAAACTCTACTGCATGGGCTTGGCTGATTTGTGTACCTTGGCTATGTGTAAGCTTGCTTTGACCCTTATTCCTTGAGGAATCATGCCTAGCTCAGGGGTGGCAGTGTTGCTGAGAGATTGATGAGCACGCTGGCCTATGGTTGGGTGGAACATTGTAGTGACATAGCTGGTTGCAGGACGAATTCTATTTAAGATGAGTATTCTTGACTATTCCATCTCTGCATTTATATTTACTGATTAATGAATATGATGAACATGTGGTATGCTTGAATAAATGTATGTTTGCTTTCGCTATGTATATGAAGGATTATGCATCTTAGTATGTTTTATGTTTTAAGCTTTATATTTCAGCATTATATGCTTGTTCATGTGCATGGGGCCCTTTGCTCAGAGGCTTTTGATGGTTTGGTAGCATCCTCCTCGCTGGTCAGAGGGTCGTGGACGTTACAGTATGGTATCAAAGCTAAAGGTTGCAGCATGGGCCTGAATGGGTCATGAATATGCAGTGATAGAGCTTATGTTGCAAAAATTAGGACTTAGAGGGCCATGAAAAGATCAGTTAACTGAGGCAGGTTGATTACCTCCCAGAAGAAACTGGGAGGAAAAGGGTGAATGACAAAAAATTCATAAAATTTTCTAAGTGCCAGAATTTTTGCCTCATTGAAAAACTTAGTGTGAAGTTCTTCCGATGTAGCAAAAAATATAGTCTAAAGGTCACCCGATGTACGACAATCGGAAGAAGATTGTGTAAGGAATTTCATTCATCGCTCATTGGCCCATTGTTGGAGCAGGGTCCCACAGCTACAGAAGAAGCTGCTAGTTTTGGCGGAGAGATAAAGTTTTGGCTGAGAGATAAAGTTTTGGGGGAGAGATAAAGTCTTGGCGGAGAGGAAGACAGGGCAGAGCTACGACGACGTAGCACGTTTCCAGCTGGAGAGCAGAGCCGGAAACCAGGACTTTTGGATAGAAAAGTCAAAGAAGGCAACGGTACCCGAGCGGCCGAGAGAAGAAAGCTCAACCACTGCATTGAAGGCAGTGGCGGAAGACAGGAGGGCTCAGCGACCCTCATAAAGAAGAAGGAGCAACGAGGCTCAAACATTGAAGGCGAAGGACAGAACGAGAAGCGGTGCATAGTACCCATGGTCAGTACCGGGAAGCATGGAAGACTGCAGAGAGCTATGGTGTGACGGGAAGCGGCTACCTCAAGGACAGAGAGGACCGACTGTCACTATTTAGGGTTTGGGTTTACTGTTGGGATAGGCCCACAGTGTTGTAATGGCGAGACCTTCGGGCCGCCTATAAAAGCTTGCATTTTTGTATTATAAGGGGTTAGCTAATTAGTCAGTTAGTTAGTTGGTCAGTTGATAATTTTGTAGACTCAGGAACCAGTCAGACAGACGGCGTTGTAACGATCCAGACACCTAGCTTGTCTGTGAGTCATTTGAGTCTGTATGTAACCATCCGCAGAGAGAACAGAGAGGGAAGGATATATTGAAAGAAAGGAAACATAGAGATAGAGATAGACCAGAGATCTAGAAGAGATCTCGCGCTGCATATGCAGAGCAACAGACTGTGCTAACTTCCCTCAAGATATATAATAGAAGCACAGTTTGGTGGACGTAACTCCCAGCCTGGGGGTGAACCACGTTAAACCTGCGTGTTATGTGTTGTATGAATGTGATTGTATTTGCTTGTTGATTACTAGTTATTATACATGTACTGTCAGTTGCAGTGAGTAAATGTATGTATTGTTCGGCTCATGATAATACAAGAAGATAGGGATAAGTTGAAGTATTTCAGTAGGCTGTTTAAAAGACTCCTTTACATCTGTCTCTAAATGACCATTTAATCACAATATAGCTTCTGAGAAGAAGAGTTTCGCACACCGGCACATTCAACGCTAAGAGCGCAAAGTTGGAGCGGTAGGATATCGCAGAGAGGCGATATCGCACCGGCAGAGGAGCTGCGGTGCGTGATGCTGTGAGCTGAGGGCTTAGCGTTGGGGAGAGGTTAGGTGTTCCGCGTTGTGCAGAGATGCGATAGGGTTGGAAGTATTGTGAGTAAGTGGGAGTTGTGCGACGCGGGAGGAAAACCGTGCGACTTGCGCAGGGTAGCATCGCACGGGTAGAAGCGCTGCGAGTAGAACGAGATGTGCGATGCACAGAGCTGGTTGATCTAGTGGCGCGCAGGAGTAAGAAAGAAGAAGTAGGATGCTCAGAACCAGGTCCAAGACACTTGAGTCTTGGCCAACCCATTAGATTCACTTCGGGTGAGACTTCAGATCGCTTCGCGGTCTGTTGCCGAAAGGGCCAGTGAGTTTGGGGTGTTGTTGATTAATTATAGTAAACCCGGGTCTGCCCATGCAATCAACACCCATCGAAAAACTTAGTGTGAAGTTCCTTAGACACGGCAGAAGTGTTAGTTTGAATCCCATCCAACGGCAGAAGGTTTTGCAAAAATTTTCTTAAGTGTTAAAATCGTCGATGCATCAGAGAACTCAGTGAGAAGTTCTTCCGACACAGCGGAAGAATTAGTCTCAAGACCACCCGATGCCGACCATCAGCGATCGGCACCACTTAGTTGAAGGAATCACCGATGACAAGTTGGGGGAGGATAGTAGATTGATCAGCGATGGAGAGGAATTTGGAAATTTTTTATGAAGAAGGGAAATCATAGGTGATTAGTGATGACTAGTTGATTGCATCGTTGATGCTTAGATGATTACATTGTTGATGCGGCAAAAGTTTGATGACTACACTAGAAGAGATTGGATAATTGTGCACTGCCATTGTGGATGGCTAGGAAACTATGCTTCCGATGGGTAGATCCTCTGACCTCCGATGCCACAAAATATAGTTGATCCAATGGCCGATGCGGTAGAAGACAGAGGAGGAAAGTTCTGAAAATTTTCTAAGGCACAAGAGCATTGGCCATCGGAAAATGTTAGTGGTTGGGATATGTTACCACCTAAGTTGTACTTAGTGGTTTTGTATCAAGTGAGCCTGGTGAACCGGACAGGATTAACTTGTTCGGACTTCAGAGAACTTTCAGCCTTGCCTCTGGGAAGCTTTGTTATATCATATCACATGTTCATACCCCATGGGGGAATTGTAATAAATGTTCTAGCATGATAGTGTCTGTAAAAGACTCAGTCTCTTAGAATTCATTTGTCAATCCGATCATCCCAGGGTGTTTCTTCCCTTGGTTATTATTGGTTGTTGAATAAACGACTGATAATTTCTGAGTTTTTCACTCCATACCTCCAAAGTTGGGGTGGTCGGCTTGTCATTTGTGCCTATTGAGGTTATTAAAGTCTATGTGTCAATGTGTAAGCATGCTAGACATCTTTTTTGAGTCATATGAACATGTCTAAGTCCCCCTAGGTGTTTTTCAATTTTTCAATTTTTCAGTTTTTTCAGTGTTTTTTATTAAATTTTAATTTTTCCAAAACTTAGGCTATTTTTTAATAGTTTAATTGGAAAAATTGAGTCTGTAATAAAAGTGGGCCAAATAATCAGTTTCAGTCATGTACGTGCTCATTTTAAAGCTAAGAGCA
This sequence comes from Pseudotsuga menziesii, assembly GCA_001517045.1. Taxonomy (NCBI): domain Eukaryota; kingdom Viridiplantae; phylum Streptophyta; class Pinopsida; order Pinales; family Pinaceae; genus Pseudotsuga; species Pseudotsuga menziesii. The sequence continues at coordinate 2,015 of LPNX011070174.1, read as the reverse complement.
CCATGTAAACCCATGGACCCACTTTTTCCTAAGTTTTGAGTGATCTTCCATCACTCACATCAGAAAGCCCCAAAAATAAATTATTGATTATTTTAATTAATAAATTGATGAATAATGGAGCAAATCCAAAATCAAATAAATCAATGGATTCTCAACCAATTTGACTGAAATCAATCAGATCTGGAGCAGATTGACTGGATCTGACAAATCCTTGACTGAAGGAGGGGATCAAATCAGCTCCAGAGTTGATCTACAGTGGTCTTTATGGGGAATTTCGCCCTCCCTCTCTCCTCAACATGTTTTTGGCTCAACTGGATGATTTTTGGTGGATTCCTCAGTGTTTGGGCCGATGTGTCAGTGTATGGGTTGATGTGTCAGCCAGATCAGGCCCCCGGTTGACAAGTAGGCTCAGTTCAGCCTCAGTTCTACATTGATGAACTATCCATCAGAGGATTTCACTTGATTCCATGAGGAATTCCCCCCCCCCTGGGCTAGATGGCCTGCAAATTGTATAAATCAAGGCACAGCCTCCTCTTCCAAGAGTTAGAGCTGGACTGAAGGGCTTGCCATTGTAAACTGTGTACTGATCTTATTTTGTTGAATAAAGAAAAGCTTTGGAGGCTCAATTGTGGAGTATCTTTCATGTGTGGATTGTCATTGTCTTGCTGCAATCGAGGTGAAACTGCTATTTTTCCAGTTTTTTGCACTTAATTATTGTCTGCCTGAATGGTTTCTTAAATCATAAGGATAGATCATTGTAAGTAATCTTACTTACTTTCTATTTGCTGCATATGTTTGAATGAGTTAAGACCTGTATGTTAAATAAGGTTATTTGCATACTGTATCATCCCTTTCTCATATGTATCTTCAGATCTGATAGTTCTGTATGCAGGAATTGTGTTGTAGCTTACAGGTTTGCCGTAGCTAGAAGATCGATGGTTCAGGTTTGATTCCATTGATTTCCAGCATATATTTCTAAGATCGTGCCCCTCGGTGCTTCTCTACGAAGGTCCCTCTGCAGATCTGCTTCAACAACAAGCACCTTTCTTCCCCTTTCTCTCCTTTAAAATTATTAAACTTCCTTCAAACTGGTTACTTTAAGGTCTCTTTTTAAATCTGATCTATCTCATAAATTAAAGAATACATATATCTAATTATCAATATCCCTTCAATTTTCTAGATCTTAGTTTCACTGTGCACATAAAGTTCAATTTCAAGAGATCTAGCTAAAATTGCCTTAGTTTCGCAAGTATTTTAGTGAAGAATCAATAGCTTGCTGTTAAGGTAGTTTCATTTGCTGTTCAATAATTTCAATATTATGCAATATCAGTGCTGTTAATTGGCTGCACAAACAGCAGGCCAAGATCCCAAGGAAAGCTTGCTTTCCTTGGTTCCATTTTTCGTCGGTTTAACTAGTCCAATTTCATTAATTTTTTGAGATAAAGTAGGCTGACCCAAAGGCACTCTTAAAGTGCTTTGGGGAATTTTTTATTCTAATTCATTCACTGTCAGTTATCAGGTCTGACAGAGAAGAAAAGAAGCTGCTGTCCAAAGTGGATTTTGGAGCACTCAAATCCCCCCAGGGGGCTCTCTTTTGTCACATAATTTGTAATTATTTTGCATAAACTGTAATATCTTGGTTTCAGCATGTATAAGGACCAAGAAAGCTCTGTTTTATCAGTGCTTTGATATTGTAATCTCTGTAATAAAATCATCCTTTGAATAGGCTCTTTCGAGCCCATTCCCCATCCCCCCTGGGGGGATTCGCGTCGGTGCCTTTTTTGTCTTTTTCTGCTTATTTCCTTTTACTAGAATTTACCTAATTAGTAGGGTAGTATATTTGATTTTTTTGTTAAGTACATATTCCATATCTTATTTTCAAAAGTAATCATAATACTTGCCCCACGATTTCCAGAGTGACCCGCAAGGGGAAAGAGATTCGTGGTAGGATTAATCAGAAAACCGCATTTGTGTAGTTGTGTTATTTTCTCATATTTTGTTTATCAGCATTTTAA
>LPNX011070168.1:263022-288282 GCA_001517045.1 Pseudotsuga menziesii | reverse complement strand
CCAAGACCCATTTTTATAACCCTTAAGACTGACTAGACCTCGACCGAGCTAATACCTCGGTCGAGGTATTAATAAAACCTCGACTGAGGGTTTTTTAAACCCTTGGTCGAGGGATTTACAAACCCTCGGTCGAGGTCTTGTTAATACCTAGACCGAGGTATTTAAATACCTCGGTCGAGGTTAATACCTCGGTCGAGGGCTTAAAAAAACAGACTTAGCCCTCATTCAAACAAATGGAAAATTTCCTGTGCCTTGCAGAGGTGTAAACCCTGCCATTCCTAGCACATAACTGAGTGGAGTTGATACCAATAAATTCACCAACGAATCTTCTATCCATTGAGGTATCATACACGCATTTTGGCATTCATATGATATTTATTTTTTATTTACTTCTAAAACTTATACTTAGAAAACCACACTGCAACTTCAAAGCAGCTCAAAGAAAAATACGCAGAGTTAAAAATACACAGCCAAAAAATTCTTAAAAATGTAAACATCACATATTGACGTGTCCTCTTCAAAAGGGTATCTTTTGTTTTTCAATTTTTGAAAAATAGAAAAAATTCCTTTACGTGGACAAATATGTGTTTAAAACGATGCTGAAATCGAATGTGGTCACTTTCGAAAAATAATAAATAATTGTATAATGCGAAAAAAATTAACAAAAAAACATGCACATCACACTGCCTTTTATGTAGATCATGCTCATATATATATTTTTTGAAATTATTAATGCAAGATTGAATTACTCTACGTGGACACGAGCCACTTATTAACTTTTTCAAATTTTTAAGGTCACACAGTTCATTAAATGCAAAAATTCACACATTAAATGACATCGGAATATTTTTTTAAAAATATCACTATGAATCCAACATAATATTCTACAATTTGTTTTTTTACTGCAAGTCAAAATTCACATGGCATATATGCGTTTTGAGGGCTTCTATCTAGCACATGAGTAAAAAATCAGGTTTTCATCGCCAAATTTGGCCAAAAAAGTGTTACCCATCTTCATGGAATCACCCATATTTGAAAATTTTTATGCAACACAAAGTTCTCATAAGCATGAATATGAATACCTTGTGACAGATAATGAAGAAACAAGATCAACTTTCCCATCACCACTTTAGCTTCAAGAAGTTGATCAAATTAAGAAGAAAGAAGAAGAGGAGGTTCACTCCCATGAACCATACTTAATTGAAGGGTATTTGAATATGAGTGAAGTGGATATCCATGAGTCCCTTAGCATACTCCATGACACTAAATAATTTGTGTCAAATTCTTGTTGGAAAATTTCTTCATTAGAGGAGCCATCCTTCCTTGAATACATGGAGAATATTCAAAGAGCAATGTGCAACATCGAAGGTAATTTCATGTCTTTGAGTTTTGATAGAAACAATTTGGTTTAGTTTAACGAATTGATACATGAAGCATACTTGAATAACAATGAGGATATTTATAAGCTCAAAATTCAAAATGAGCGACATCTTGAGAGGTTGCAAGATACTTGTTATTCCTCCTATGTTTTAGATTGTCATATGGTATATTGCTTGGAGGATTCTCATGACATGAGGGATCATGAGAAACATGTAAAATTTCAATTTATTGATGTGTTTGAAGATCATATTGATGAGAGCCATTCACTTGTTGTGGTGGAAGAGGAACTTGAGTTTCCTCTTGAAAATGGTTACACACTTTTTGAAGAAGTGCATGATTCCACTACCTTAGGACCAACCCATGATCAAAGTTTTTTATTTTTAAGGGAGGTGCATACTCCCACCCCTATGGATCCTTTACATGATTAAATGTTTTCACTTTCCAATCATCTGGGTGAGTTGGTTCTTTCTCCTACATCCTACAATTCCAAATTTTGGAGAGAAAAGTTTTCAGAGAAATGATAGCAGAGGAAAGGTCGCAAAACATTGCGCGGCCGTAAATATACATTATGAGTATTCAAATTTCTTTAACAGGGTTGAAGAGGTGTTCATAAGGGCTAATAATCTGATTGAGATTGACAAGAACTTTACAAAGAAGAGAAGTGCAGGTAGAAGAAAAGACGACAACACTACTATAGAAATGAAGCTACAAAAACAAAAGGAAGAGGCTCTAAAGTTGCAGAAGGTAGAGAATAAGAAAAAACAGGGAGAGCAATATGAGGAAAGAGACACTGAAGAAAACATAAAGAGGAAATAAGAGGAGAGATTAAATAAATAAGAAGAAAAAAGAGAACAAAAGGAAGCCGAGGACGCAGCTAAAGAACTAAGAAATAATCAAGAGGAGGACAAGATTAGGGATGCTTTGGATAGGGAGACATCCCAGAATGACCTAGTGGATCCATAACCTCCCACTTCATCAAGTGGAAAAACCACATGTGGTCACATTCCTTTTGTAGAGCTTAGGCTTACTCCTTTTACTCCATCTAAGCAACACATGGTGGATCGCTTAGATACCATCATTTTTTATAAATCAAGGAAGACCATCACCAAAAGGTCAGAGAAGCGGTTAAAGATGGGAATGCAAGATGACGTGATCAGATTCACCGAAGACACCATAATAGAGGGTACTCACAAAGACCCCAAATTCATGGCCTCAGTAAATATAGCACCTGTGCAGGACAACGCCGACAACGTTGATCAATTAATGGAAGATGTGGAGTGCAATAAAGAGAAGATGTTTAAGCTAAAAGATAGTGTGGTGAAACTACAAGGAGAGGGAATAGATTTAAAAAGGAATTTTTGGTCCTCGAAATTGCCTTTTATAATGGTCTTATTTACATTAATTTCTGACCTATTTACCGTAATTTGATACATCTATGTTCAATAAGGTTTTCTTTTACTTTTTTTTATCAATTAAAATCTTCTGAATGTAAAAAAATATAGATATGTTATTTTTATGTATTAAATGTAGTATTTTGCAAATAATAGGCGTTTTTCACTCCATTTAGCCCCTTCTTCCGGTCCTAAGTTTTGCACTAAGTTTAATAACATGTTTCTTATTGGTTTACTGCTTGGATTTAACTTTGTTCTCTAATTCTTGTTGGTTCCATGATATTTGCATATACAAATTAAAAATTTGAATTAATAATACGTCTTTAACATTGTTTCAAATTTAACAAATAAACCATTAAGTAATAAAAATGTTATTATTATTATCTAAATATATACTAATCTCTTTTTAATATAAACATAACATTAAAAAAAACAAAAAAAAAACAAATAGTCATTACATAAAACAAAGTCAAACCACGTTTTAATAATTTTTGTTTTGATTCTTCAAACAATTTGTTAGTTTGTAACAATGTTTTAAATTAACAAAATGTATATACTCATGCATTTTTTTGTATGTAGGTTCACGAATGTGCACATCCTGGATTGACATATACACAATTGCTATATCATTTAAACACATGCAATCTATTGAATAAAATGGTTCACGTGGGGGAGGCCAACTCTAGGAATCCAGCATTCAGTTGAACAAGCCAGCACTCAGCCTTCAACGTGGCCAACAAACTAGCATAAAATCCGCTCAAAATCTAGATTTATGAACAAATCTTAGTTACAGGTCATCCAGACACCCATGTAGACCACATGTTTTTAACAAACAATTGATTTTTGGGCTATATTTTCAGCCAAACAGAAGCGAAATTGAAAATTCTGGCACATGGGTTTTGTGTAGACTAGGCCCATTTTGGTCAATGTGAGGAATTTTCGCCCAATTCATAGCCATTTGGGAGAAAATCGTGGTTCTTTGAAACAAACGTTTCCATAAATTGTGGTTGGCCAGTTTCTGAATTCGTGGGTAGTTGTTATAGCAGTAATAAACCTCTATTTTTAGCAAGAGGTGGTCCACCTGATCTCCATTGTAATAATCTTATAAATAGATCTTTGGTTTTGAAGAGGAGGGAGAGAAAACTCTTTGTAAAACTTTGCTTCAGTTTAATAAAAAGTCTCTATTTCAGATGTTAGTGATTATTCTCGTTTCTTTGTTAATGATCGATGATTGAGTAACGTAGGAATGCAGCCCCTGATTGCTGAAAAGGGCCCCTCAACAACCAGAGGTTCTATTTGTGTATATTCATCAGTTTCTTTTTATGTTTGTAGCTAATTCATTTTGTTTATATATATATTACATTTTCCTGTAAGTTATTTCATTTCTGCAAGCAAGAAGTTTGTTTTCCTGGAGGTGACACTTTGTTGTTTATTTCCTGCATTTTTATGCAATTTTTTCCTTCAGAATCCATACGGTCGGCCAGTCATCCCTCTGTTCATATTGTCTTTTCAGCCTTCTGTTCGTCCCTCTATGGAGACTGTTTTTCAGCCATTTGTTCATCCCTCTGTGCATATTGTTTTTCAGCCTTTTGTTTGTCCCTCTGTGTAGACTGTCTTTTAGCCTTCTGTTTGCACCTTAATGCAAACTGTTGTTCAACACTTTATTCACACTTAAACATAATTTTAATTTATTTTCATAATTTTCAATATTTCATTTTTGCATAAATAGTTAGTTAAGGTAGAGGTTAATTTTCCAGCATTTCACTGTGTTATGTAGCTAGTTGGCATTTGAATCCACCTCTAACAATTCATATTTAGTTCTATATTAACACATAGATTAATTATTTCAGTTTTAATAATGATAAAATCCATTTATATTCAACATATATTTAATTGATTCAAATGAGAAATAGTTTTAGTTTTAGTTTTTATCATGACTTAGATAGTTTATGAGTTACTTTCATTTGTTTTCATGCCTAAAACCTAGATTAGCTTAAGTTTGTTTAAAATGTTGTCATATACTTTGTTGAGTATTAGTTTGTCTCATTTATAAAATAGGTTCAACATTCCATTTTCAGTTTTCATTTGAGTCCATAATCAGTCTTTCATTTTCAGTTACACAACATTTCATTGTCTTAAGCTTTGTTGGTTTCATTTCTTCAAGTTATTTCATTTCAGTATATGTAAACGATTAGTACTTAGTTTCAAATTCAAGCTTAATAGGTTCATTTAGATTTTAAAGATGCATTGGTTTTCAGTATTTTAAATTTTGATAATAAAAGTTTACATAACCTTGTTTTGCGTAAGTTTACTTTTCAAGTTGTAAATCAGTTGCATGATCTTTTTATGATTGCTTAACATTCTTTAGTTTATGGTATAGTTTTGTTTAAGAGGTAGAGTAGAAGTATTTTGTTTTTTTGTTGTAGGTTGTTGTAGGTCTGCTTACAGATTGAATATATTTCTAGTTGTTGTTTTGTACTTAATTTTAGATTTGATTATAAAGCTCCAAGTTTAGTTTTCTTTGATTAGTTTACTGTTTTGCAACGAATTTATTTACGCTTGGTATTTAGAATAATATTTTCTTTGGTTTCTACGAATCCACAATTACTTGTTTTTCTTTCTACGAATTTGCAATTAAATAATTCATTGCTTTCCATAACTCAGATGCACTTGCATTCTTAGATAAGCATTTACTTATGCATACATGGAATAGTCTTGAATTTATAATATAGATCAGATAATTTTATGCAAGTATTTAGTTTTTCTTTCATTAGTTAAATCGCTTTCAGACCAAGCAACCGCTTTCTAGAATAGATTAGCATAGAATTAGACTAGTTTGAATCTCAGTTATTTATCGGTTTCCTACCTTTATAGAATACAATAGGTTAGATTTGAAATTATAGTCACTTTTCAAGTTCTTAGTTAATTTCCTGTTTTCATATATAGACTAAAATTCTTGCATTTGAATTATGAAAGTCATGCATGTCAATTAAAATCAAATAGTTGCATGTTAGTGCATTTGTATCTTTAGTTAGCTCAGGTTAGTTCAAGCCTTCAATCCTGCACATATAGTGTTTGCATCTCACAAGCTTCCTTTCCAGGTTGACAATTAAGTGTTGAATTAGATATTGCATATTTTACCCAATAGGAAGCATGATTCCATCCTATCTGAAAAGGAAAGACTCCAAAGAGAGTACCAGACTTTGGAGACAGAGAAGAAAACAATGAATGTATAATTAGTAATAATGGAGGGATAGAGAAATGATTTTGAAGGTAGAATCAAGTACTAGAGTGAAGAGAGTTCGTGGAAAGCGAGCAGGTTGAAGAATTAAAAACCCGAGTAGAAGAATCGGTGGAGCATAAGGGGTATCTGGAAAATCAGTTGAAGATAGCTAACGAGAAGAAGCAAGATATCACTCATTTTTGTGATTTATCCTACAAAATTTGAATATAGATACATCAGAATCAATTCACTCTCACAAGTGAGATATATAAAGTGAGACTGATAATGACGAGACTAAGGGCGATTGCAGTAGAGCCACTAAATTTCAGAAAAGGAATGATGGAGGTCAGAGGAAAGGTCAAAATATAGTTGAGTTGGATAGAAGCCGACTCAAAGTTTCTAGAGCATCTGCCACATAAAACAGTAGAATGTTTAAAATAAGAAATGACACTCCTCAAGTTTATCACGAAATTCTCCTTGACATTTAGCAACGAATTTGCCAAAACTATTGAAAAATGCAATGAATTCTATAAAAAGATACATCAGGACCACGAGAAGTTCCATATTCCATTGGTTCCGAAGATCACTGACCTTCCAAGCAAGGACCAACATCTGACACATTTGCAAGAAATACTAGAAGAAGACATACAATACATCCAGAAAGTAGAAGTTTTTAACGAAGAAGATATTAACCTTTGGGTTGGGTAGTCTTCTATCAATGCTCACATCCTAGGAGACGTGTAGGTCTGCCACAAAAAAGGTGACACACGTACAAACACATCTGGTAGTGCATGAAGTGTCTGTACAAGTACTTGAGCCAATAAAGTTCAAAACTATTGCATAAGAGGCCAACACCTAGGTAGCATATGTTTCCAGCTTGGCAGGGCCCACATAATTTCTTTTTTTTCCTTCAAGAGATTCTCTTTTGTAAATTCTTATGTAAAATCAATAGAAGACAAATTTTGGAATTCCTAAGGGTAGGGTAGTCGAAGAGTCACTAGAATACGAATTGTAATTATAATATAAATAGATATAAGGAGTAGAGTGAAGAGGACTTTTCGCTAGCACAAAGAGGGCTGGATTATTTTGTAAGAGGACTCAATTTTATGCTAGTAAAGAAGGACCTATTTTTTCTAGGAAAGGCTACACAATAATTTTCTTGGAATGTTTGGAAGTCACATTGTGAAATTACTTCTTCTTGTTTCCATGCAACTATGAGATCGTTCTAACTATTCTGAATTAATTCTTTGTTTATGAATGATTTTTCTTTCTATGTAAATATATGAAATGAGTAATGAATGTTTTATTATGTCATATTTTTCTTTGATATTATTTCGATTGCAAATATGCATATGAAATTGAAACAACTATCTGTGAGATTGATATGAATGGTCACAGTACATTGCTCTAATTTTAAATCCACTCCCTACAAGGATATAGTAAATTAGAATATAATAGACTAGCTTAGTATTAGATTAAAAGGTAATTGAGAAAGCAGGAACAATAAGATGGGAGGTAAGAACCTACGCATCACTACTGAGGTTGTTTTTTATCAATTACATGCATTTATATTAGGCATTTGCATTCCATCAATTTAATTAAAGAAAACAACATAAATGATGAATCAGGCCGCAACTGACAACACATTTTAAAAGACAAGTTAATCTACGGTAGTGAGATCGTTAACCGTAGGGATTCCCCATACCAAATGGTGGATGATCTAATTGGGATATATTACCGAGGAGAATCCCTATTGTCAGTACCTAGGATTTTCGAGGAATCAAGACCACCATCGCATGATTCCTCCATATGATCAAGAATGCAATCAACCTTGTGAGGATGGCTGAATGGTGTGTAGGAGGACAGGTGTGATATTTGAATTTTTTTTATGAATTTTCTCTATCACCATATTGGACTCTTGGAGTGCACATTGATTTCTCTTCAAGGAATCTTAGGTGGTCAAAAAATCTTGTGTGATCTTGAAAATATCTTCTTCATCCTTCAAGGATGCTCCATGCAACACATCAAGAAGCTCAAATAAATAATCTCTATCAGAAATCAATTGTAAGAAGTCACCTTGTATCGTAGAAAATGACTTCTCCATATCCTCCTTGGCTTCAAGAGAATATTGATCTTTCAATGAAGCAACTATCCAACACTGGTGTGACACTAAAGCATGTAAGTCATGGAGAAGGTGTAAGGCCTCTTGAATCTTTTTTTCATCCATCTTCAAAAGACAAGAGAATGAGTGGATTTTTCACGTCCCCTCCCATCTACCCGAGAGGGAACATGACCATGATGCTATCTAATCCAGGAAATATAAGCCCCGTGACATACACACAATAAAAATGCATTGAAATAAAACATACACAGATGCATACAATTGCAATTATATAGCAGAATTGAAATTCATCCATTCATCACATTAGACATGTTCATCATATTTCATTAATAAAATACAAATGTAGATATTATCATAGACAATAATACTTATCTTGAAAGAAGTTTGTACCACAACCAATTATGTCACTGCAACGTTCCACCCAACCATAGTCCAGTGTGCTCATCAATCTCTCAGCAACACTACCCACCCCAATTTGGGCATGATTCCCACAAGGAATAAGGAACACTAGCAGGATCACAAATAGCCAAGGATACAACAAAACTCAGCCAAACCAACACAGTTGGGTTTATCAAGCTACAAAGGACCTGGAAAGGTTGATTGCTAAGCTAGTGAGATCATTCACAGGGCTATGGACACCTGCACCAAATCTATCCTAGATTCTAAAACATCTACAAACTCAACACAAGGAATCATCCCCTTCTCTGTTACACAATCCCTCAGACTATGCCTTCCCTTCCAGTGTTATCCAGGGTGTGTAAAGAAGAAATCTAGCCCCCTATCTCTGTCTGTGAGGTTCCTTCTCACACTAGGTTTATCAAGCTAGTTTAGACCACATTTCCACTCGAAACCAGTTCAGACCAAAACAAAATATGCACCCACATCACCATACAAATTCTAGGTTTGAGGAAAATCGATTTTGGCAACAAAACGAATTCCCAAACTGGGTAAAAACAACCCCCTAACAACAATTTGTTTTCCAGAAACGTTTATTTCCTTCACATGGGAAAAAATGGATTCATCCAACACCCAAAAATCGTGGGTCTCTTCTCCCACTCATTGTGCAACCCAAAAATGTTTTTCTCAGCCGAGAAATGAGGAAAACAACAACAAAACGCTGAGTAGAGATCCCAACCGCTAAGTGTTACCAAAACAACTTCCCATGCATGGGGAAAAAACAAAGGAAATTGCAAAAACGTGAATGAGAGTGCACATGATCCCCAAAAACGTGAATTAAGAGGAGGACGTGAATGCATGAGTGAATGGGCATACGTTTTTGGGTTTTTACTTACCCAAGGAGTCAAAACGTGTTTTCAAAAATTGGTGCTCTGCCCAATTCAAATTTTTCCCATACTCTTCCGATTCCCATGCAATAACTACCTCAACCAATTTATGGCAGAAATAAATGATTGGGAAAAAGACAAGAAATGGGTAGTTGACAGTTTTGATGGGTTTTCCTTTTGACATTTGCCTTTTCCCCATTGGCCCAAAGGTTTGAATACCCCCCCCCCTGCCCATCCTTAGGAAATCATGCCCCTGTCTCTTTAATGTTGCATTTACATAGTTGGTTGTGTGTATTTTAATTTAATTTCATATTTACATGATGTCCAAAATTATAATGTGCCTGGCTAGCATGGATATACCACTGGCAACGATTTTAATCGCTGAATCATAAAACACTAAATCGATGGTGGTTGGGATTTTTCCTTTAGCTCCTCACCATGATTAATTAAAATATATACATCATATACATTTTTAATGCAAACGAGGTCAAAACCGGGGTGTTATAGGATTTCTTGAGGAAAATCATCCCCTTCTTCTTTATTTCAATTATCTTGCAATGACTTGCACTTCTCTTCATGAATCTTTGTTTCTTCTTTCCCACCTGTAATGTCAAGCCTATCCTATGATGTGGCTACAATTTCATCATGATGCAAGGGGATTCAAAAATATGAACTATGTTCATCCCCTTGCATGATTTCTTCCTTCATATATTCTGGTTCACACCCAACTGGTGGAGGCTTGTATCCCACTTCATTAGGAAGTTCAAAGGATGATTTTAGATCTGATATATTTTCTTCTTTTGGATCTGATCGAAAATATGCCTTATCACCATTGACAACATCGCCTTCCTTTTCAATGATTTTGTGATCACCAACAAAGAAGTTAGGAGTGAATTCATATCCCTCACAGTTGCCCTTTATTTTGCAACCCTCATATGCAAGTGAAGTCTTTTCATCCTCCCATGGATTAGGTGGTTGTAACTAAACATGGCTGCTGCAAAAATCATAACTCTTATCATACTCATCCTTGATATTACCCTCTTCATGTAGGGATACTATGGTGGCCTTCTCTTCCACCGACTTCCCTCGTTCACACCCAAGTGGTGTGGCCTTGTCTTCTTCTTCATTATGTGGCTCAAGGGGTGACTGTAAATCTGATTTATGAACTTCTTTTGGATTTGATACAAAATATGTAGCATCTCCCTTATATGAACTGACATCCTTAGCAATGATCTGGAGATCACCCACAAAGAATCTTGAGGTGCATTCATCTTCACTTTCTTCTCCTATGCAACCACCTTGTGGTGAATTTCTGTCCACTTCCTAGATCTCTGCCTCTACCTCATTTATATTCTCCTCCAAGAAACTTGAGACTTATTCATATTTAGTGGTACTCATGCCACAACCTTTAGAAGCTATGTTTGAAGAAAAAACAAACAAACTCATAAATCTTGAACATGTAGATGTGTTTGATGAATCTTAACCTTTCGTTCCTTCTTCTTCTTCTTTGCTCAGAGAGGTGGAACAATTTGGTTCCTCTGTGGATTCCTTTCTTCTCTTGAATGAATTCTCATCAATAATATTAGTCGAAAATCCATACTTGAGATATAAATACTCCTTGAAAGTCGTGACTGTACCAATATTCTTGCCCAAATTTAGATACTCCTTGTAACAATGAGCCATGTTTTCACATGCTTCTATCATATTTGTCAAGTATCTCTTAACAATGGGAGAATACGATCTGATCTCTTTTCTATATGATGGCCAATAGACATCATCATCTTCAAATATTAGTACGCCTCCATAAACATAGAGGTTTTTTTCTTCATACTGTTCACAGTTCTATCACTGGTAGGAGCCTCATAACTACAACTTGAATTAGTGATGTGCAATATTTCATCACTAAGAGATTAATTTCCATAGGGGTGTAGGATAGAGATCTGATACCACTATAATATCCCTAATTTGATATCAGATTAGAATACTAACTCTACTGCAAATATAAATAAATTGTGCAACTAAAACTTTACAATAAAACTGGTCACTTCTTTGTGCAGGGAAAAATATTGGCAGTACTGGAAAATATGGGAATAGTAGTGAAATAATGTAAGAGACAAAGATACAAGTTTGGACAAATAGATTTATTTCCCTAAGCACTTGGATTTGGGTTCCTTTTAGGTTTCGAAATCAGCTCCGTTGAAGTCTACTTTAATGCGTTTCGGTGTCCCAACTGTGAAAACTATGAATGAACCATCACTTCCAATAAAAAAATGGCTAATGAAAATCATATGGCTCTAGAATGAAGTTATATGATAGTGTAAAAATTTCTATTCAGTTTTATAACAAATCAGAGGTAAGAAAAAGTGTTTCTACAAGTTGTAAAGGTGAAACTAGCTCATAGCAAAACTCACTAGCTTCATCTTCAGGATTTACCAAACAAGTCAAGGAGGCTATGGATCCTCTGTTTCATACATTATAGGATTATATATAGATGTTAATAAAACATCAGAATAAGAAGGATAATATTTAATGTCCCATAGGTCGAGTTATGCAATTTATGGTGAAACTAGTCAATTCTAGGTGCAAATCTAGACTTGGTTGTGTAAAAAGAAAGTAAACTTAGTCATACAAATTTATACTGATATAAATATTATAGAGAATGATTATAGTATCAGTTTACATCCATGTATTTCAAATTAACTCTCAGAAATAAACCTTTATAGCTCTCTTTAAGAAGATGCATCAATACGGTGCATTTTAGAAGCAGAAATCAAAGGAAACTTGGAGACTCGAACCCTCAAGTAATGGAAACTTATGGATATGATAAAGACAACTGATACACTATAATTAATGGTTGGAATATTCTATAATATCTCGAATCAAACTCTAGGTGGCTTCTCCTTGGCTTATGCGTGACCTACAAAGAAGATGGGGAGAAGAGAGGGAGATAGGAATATGGGACTTGGGGCACATCAACCAAGAGAACTCATGTTGATCACTTAGTATTGAATAAAATATTTACATTAACATCAAAACAATAACAAACCAAATTGAACAATGGATTTGGAATTATCCTTAAGTAGACCTTGGGTGACTTGTTTAACAAGTCCATCACCTGTTGAGGAAGTTGCCACTTGCTAAACCCTAAACCTAATCATGAATTCACCCTCATTTATGAAAATAGAATGTATGATGTTTCCATGTCATTAAATATTCATCAAAATAAAAACTGCGCCCTCATATGGCCCAGAGTTTCCTGGTTTTACCTTGATTTCTTTTCCTGCACTTTCTACTTTTGTAACTTCTCATCATAATAGAAATTGCGCCTTCCTTGAGTAATTAGCAAGTTTGTGCATAAGGTAATGTTTCCTTGCTTTTGATCCTTGCACCAAATTGGAAACTGATTTGGATAGTTTCTATCTTTTCTATGACATATTTATTTTTCCTTGTTTTGCATTGTTTCCATTTTTCCATCCTATGAAAGTTTCCTAATGCACCCACCTTCCTTGAAAACTTATTTCCACCATTAATTTTTTTCATAATAATTAACTAGTTACAAATAACATAAATTTAGAAATTACATGCCTCCATAGTTTTAAATAATCAAAATTCCTAGGCATAATTAATTAATTCAATGTTTAACCCATGGCCACTTGACAAGGTCAACACTAACAAGGTCCGTTCAAGGGAGGGAATAAGATAATTTAATTAATTCCCAACTAAGGGCCACTAAAGTAAGTCAAAAGAATTGTTGGGTACAAAATTATGCCAATACAAAATGGGAGCACTAAAATGGCTCCTATGAAAAGCAAGATGCAATAAGGTATGAATCTAAGATAAATCCCAAAAATCTAACTCCAAAGATGGAGAGTCAAAGAAGCCAACTGACATCCCATATAGCTCAAATTCCATCTAAAATAGAAAAATATCAGTAGTTTAAGAAACGAATTTCTAGTGTGATATATAATACATGCAAGGCTTTAAAATGGAAATCAATACCTGGAAACAATTTGGAAGAATAACAACCAAACATCACACACTTGGGTCCAAACCTTCTTGAATTTTCAGTATATGTGAGATAAAAGGTAAGGATGGTCATTTCCATGAACAGTTTATAGTTGAAATCATTTAGAAAACACCATTCTTAATTCTGAAAAAATGGACTCTCTCTTTCTATTCTCAACCAAAGAGGATTACTAAACAACTAGTATAGTTAAAACTTCCAGGTTTAATATTTCAACTTTGGTATGAGGAGGCCTTCAAGGGAATGTGAGATGATAGTATGGGAACATTTTATAGGTGTTTGGACATAATTTCCTAAAAGGAGTTAAATTATTTTGGGGATGGACCTTAACTTTCCGATCAAAAGGGTAGAGACTCTTTATATGCAAATTAGAGGAAGTTGTTTTAATAGATTTGGATCTCGCTACCCCAAATTTAATGTCTTTATAAAGGTATATGTTTATTTTTCATATTGAACCTGAACTAACGTAGAATCAAATTCCACATTTGAAGCCTTCTCTATCTTACAATTACTATTCCTAGCTTCAATTTGACCTTGAATTTGATCCAAGTCTATGTTTAATTCATTTCCTGGATGAACTCAAATAGAATCAACTGAGCTCAACGTATACATATAATTCTCAGCTTCAACTTTAGGATTATTGGGGACATAATCTATATCCAAAGTTAACATCTTTCTAAATCTATGTGTGAATTTCCCATCTCCAACCTGATTTGATATAGAACCAAATGCCACATTCAATCTGAGGACTATCAGGTTTAGTGTAAATGCAACCATAAAGCACACATGTACCTATTAATTATTAATGATTAAAATTGTAGTAGCTTCCCAACTAACTGTGTCCAAATGAATACCCAAAATTAAACCAACAAAAACCTTAGAAACCTCATCCCCCATTTTTATAGTATTCCTGTGATTTTTTTCCAAATACATTAATTAAATCCACGAAGAACACAAGAAAGAATGGCATGGCTGATCCATGGATAAATGCACCCACTGTTCCCACAAAGATGAGAAAATACTCATGTTTATCAGCAAAAGAAAAGAGTTTGTAGGATGGAACACTAAGATAATCTTTTTCTTTTTCTCATTCTGAATAATACTACCATTCATCTCCTTATTACCAATTCTTGTGACATTTGAAGTGCTATCATATACATCCACACAAAACAACTGAAGATTCCCAACATCACCCATTGGGGAAATGTTGTAACCTACACTCATGGAATTGGGAGAGAAACCTTTTGACAACTAAGACCATTGTATAAGTGAAAATGGTTTAGGCATAGACAGTAAGCAAACAATTATGCTTTTGGTACGCCTAAATGAACAAGTCTTTCAAAAAGATACCTTTTTCCAAAGTTTGAAAATGGTTTCTGCATAAACTATAAGCAAACAATTATTCTTTTGGTGCCCCCAAAGTTTAAACCTGAAGCTCACAACATTACAAGATATTTTAACTTTTTAAAATTCTAGTTACAAAAGGATAAGTTCAAGGTATTAAGGATATGTTTAATCTATTTGGAAACCTTAATATGGTAGAATTCTATACCATGATTTTTTGACGAACTTTCAATTATTTGATGTATTTTTATATGAGCGAAGTTATTGCCCGTGTTTCCAAGTTGCCTCTCCAATTTTGCTTTGTTGTTGTTGGCGAGTCTGAATTATGTAATTTTGATATTTTTATGTACATTTGTGAACCATTGGTGTCAGACAAGAACCGCAAGAACATTACAAAAATTCTGGGATACAAATGGTAAGTGACAATAGAATAACTAACCAATATGGTCTCCAATTAAAATTATTACACTAAATATCCAATGTTCAATCAATATTCTGATACTATTTTCAAATATCGTGACTTTCTCAAGCCAAAATCAACCTAGGTATCAGCTACAAGATGCATTTTCTTCCCATATTCAATAACAACTTGTCTTAAACCAAATTCAAATTACACATTTTCCTGCATAACCTTGTATATGTTACTTTATGTGATGAGTATTTTCACACTTGCAACCAAAAATTTATGACATTTTTATTCACAAAAACTAATATCATATATTCAATTTAAAAATATAAATTAAGTTACTAAAGTTGTACACATGCATAGGTATAGGTATTTGAGATTTCCACATTTGATCCACCCAAACAAATAGTACTCATAATACATACAACCAACTAGAAATTAACTAGCCTAGTGTGGATTAGAGCTTTATGTTACCCTGCATAAATGGAAAGCTATATTCTTGCTAACATAGAACATACCCTCACACAATGAGTTGAATTCATTGTCATTTAATCTATTTAATCTAGAATTGATTCAAGTCCTTCATCCACGCAAAATGAAATAAATTCAAAGTTGGTAAATCTAAAAATTAATCACAGACAACCAATACATGAAACTATTTAACTTGTTAAGAAGGAGATTTCAAAATTGAGACATGAAAACAAATGTTAATAACTTATATTGTAATCCCTCGCATCTGAAAACTTATAACATCTTTGTTCACAAAAACTAATATTATATATACAGTTAAAAAACCAAGCAAGTTACTTTAGTTGTAAGCATACATTTAAGTTTAAAAGAATCTTTGATAAAGTTCAAATACTGAAACACTTAAATCCCTAGAAAAATTGTTGTTATTCAAAATCCTACAAACTAATCAGATTATAATAAAAAAAATCAATTACCATAAGAGGCCAAACTAGTCTGACAATTAAAATTCACCTCTCGCAATATTTCTTTCACTTTGGAATAATGAATGTAAGTTCCTTCCATCATTGATTGGATATATTTTAATTGAACTATGAAAGTTCCTTCCATTTCAACTGGAAATACTCTAGTCAAACACTAAAAGATCGAATGGATGTTAAGACAACTTTTCTTAGTGGTTTGATTGAAGAAGAAGGATAAATTAAACAACAGATAGGTTTTTAGGTGCATAGTTGAGATACACATGTGTAGTTTGAACTTTTGAAGAAGGCCCTTTATGCACTGACGCAAGTACCACATGTTATGGTCACAAATTTTTTATTACCTACAAATTTTGGGCTTCACTAAGACTGTTGCAAATCCTAACTTGTCTTTTTATTTTGATAAAATTGATATATTTATCTTTGTATTGTACGTGCATGATCTAGTCAAGTTAGGTAGTTCAGAAAAGCTCATAGCACGGTTTATGAAAAATATGGCAAGCAAATGTGGCATGGGCATCGGCTTGATGCAATTATTTTCTTTGTCTAGAGGTTTTTCAGGGCTATGGGGAACCTTTCCTTAAAAAGGGATACTATGCAGTAGATATTCTGAAGAGGTTTCAAGTGAAGGATTGTAACCCTCTTGTTCCAAATGGTTCCAAATATGAAATTATTTGTTGACTTAAATTCAAGTTCAATATATCCTTTAAAAAAAAAGTATTTGATTAGTTCCCTTATGTATCTAGTGATTAACAAGCTTGATATTTTTTTTCACTAAACACATTGAGTCAGTTAAATATTGAGCTTTGAAAAATTCAATGGAGGGATTCAAAACATGTGATCAAGTACTTGACGACCACACTTCACTATTGTATTACATATGATAGAGATCGTATTGAATAGTTCTACTAATTTTGATTGTACAGGTGATGCAAGTGATAGGAAGACCACCTCAATTTGGTGTTTCAATTTGGGTTTGGAGTCATATCTTGGTTCAGTAGGAAAAAATGTTTAGTTGCACTCAATTCAACAGAAGAAGAGTACATTGCAGCAAGTGTTGTTAATTTCCAGGGAATCTAGCTTCACAAACGATTAACAAAGTTTATCATTAGCCCACAGTCCTTTACTATGGTAATGAAAGTAGCATCAATCTAGAGTCCAGTATTTCATGATCACTCCAAGCACATTTAATTTCGTTACCATTTAGGAGGTGAGCAATACTTATAGAACATGTTCCTTTCGATTAAAAAGAAACTGATATTTTGACAAAGGCCCTGGAAAAGGGAAGGTTCAATATGCTAAGTGAGAAGCTTGAGTTGGTTGAGTGCATTCACCTCATAATGAGGGATTGTTATAATAACCTGGTTGCTTTATAAGTGTCCTCCAACATATCTTTAGCATCTCAGCGCACCAGTTTGAAGCAACAAGTTTGTAAAGTTGAAGGTGCACTAGTTAAAGATGAATGTTGCTTGTCCTATTTTGGAGTGAAAGAGGATGCATGGAATCCTTCAGATGCATGCACTAGATATGGAACTTTTTCCTAGTTTTATTCTTCTTTTCCTAATAAATGTATTTTTTTCTAGGTTATTCGTCTTGATGTCAAATATCACAAAGTAGTCCTTATAGTAGTCATTACTCCTTTTTGTCAATGAACATTCTTAATGGACTATCCTTTTTTATTATTAGAACCACAAGTGATGTGCATTGCAAATGGACTTATGCTAGGGACAATGTCACCAATTTCCAAGAGATCTTCAATGTTTTTTTTCAATTTCATCATTAAACAATTTGGGGTACCTCTAAGGAGGAAAAATTACAAGTTTGGATCATGGTTCTAGTTCAATAATGCATTCTTATTGTCTATCAAGTGGCATTCCATGATGTACATCTCGAAATACATGTGAAAACAAAATCAATGTTGCACCTCCTCCTATCTTTTTGGTTCAATAGCTTAGGCTTCAGTTGCAAATTTAGGCTTCTTAGGTTCTAGGTTTTCAACTAATAGGCTAGCATATCTAAATTCTATGGAATAGATAACCACCATGTCTTAAAAGGTTGATAAATTCTGTCACAGAACCCTCCCATTTGAATATGTGAATTCGTTCTTCTTCATTTCTTATAAGACTTGCTCTACCCTTTGCACCCAATCAAATGTTGGGTCATCAAGATGCAGCCTGTCAAATTGGATCTTTGAGAATCATCCATGGGGCTCATCCTAAAGAAAATGCCGCATCTTTTCCATTGTGGAAATGATAATTTGTTTTCAATAATCCTGTGTTTGTGTGGTTATTGTTACCTTCTTCATTACCTTCTCCTTTTCTATTGGAGAAATTATTTTTTTAGTGATTATGATCTTCAGCCTCTCTTCCTCTTTTATGCTAACCAAAATGCCCCACTTATCTATATTCCTCTAGTTCTTTGTTGTCTAAGGTCACTGTTAATGTTGTTTCCATGTGTTTAAGTTTTTGTTCACATTTTCTTTAGCTCATCAAAACGAGGGCATATTGCCTCTTCCAAAAATATGGTCAATTCTGCTTTCCAATTTTCATTAGTATGAGAGTAAGACTGGTTCCCACGACATCAAGATAGTGTCTTTCATACCTCTAATGTGTTCCAAAAAAACCCTAATCTAGTATGTTTAATATTTTTTTGAGAAGAAAAATATGGAAACTAGAAAAACTAACAACATGAACAATAAAAAAACAGTAATCATAGTATCCATAATGCATATTTTTTACTAACAACCAACCATTCTAGCAATTTATAAAAGGAAAATTTCCAGTAGATTTAGTAGTACTAATTGCAGAGAAAATCCACTGAGAGTTTTTTCCAAACCTTAGCACATAAACTTTAAACTATACCAGAGAAAAGCCACTTAGAATGTTCATAGAACATAAACTTGAAACTATATTCAGAAGGTATGGACACTCACACTGAGAAAAATATTCTTTAAGAACTAATATAATTCCAAAGTACAAAAACACACCCTACTCTAATGCCCATGAATGCTTACATGCCCTACTCTAATGTCTTTGAGTACTTTTGTAGCTAATTTCCTACTGGGGAAAATAGGAAACCAACCCCTACAACAAGGTGAAGGTGATATATTGTAAAACCAACCCCTCCAAATATTATCCATCAACAACCTCTATTAAAAATCAACCATTAATAATGTGAAACCATAAACAAGAAAAGATATCAACCTCTCAATATGCAGAAATTAAAACAACAGTATCTTTCTATTGAACAATTATAGCGGACTTAAAATTATACACGACACTAGATTCAAAATTTTACATCAACCATTACATCATGGGGAAAATATTATTCTTTATTAAAAGAGATACACCATGAGTGACACCAAAACAATTACAACAAAACAAATACGCATATCGAAGATGTGTAACAATGTGCAAGCCTAAATTTTGATACAACAAATGTTGATAACATTTCTTTTTTCACCCCCCTTGTAGCGTGACATTTTCCAAGACAATAGATCAGCGAATATCCTATTAATATTTGAATGGTGGTTGATTGTAAAGAAATGAAATTAAGTGGCAATGGTTCTTGCTTCTACATGAAGCGATTTTAAATCTCATTTTCTAACTTGGTCCTTCTATAAGCGCAATGTAAATTAACCTTCATTATTCGTTGTCATTCCAGATATCTCTCTTTTCCTTTGGAAAGCCTCATTTAAAAAAAATTTGTGCATTACATATTCAATGATGGCATGTCTTGGGTTACGATAACAGGACACCTAAATGCACAAAGTCCATTCTTGCACCATCTTCTTTGTATCGGATGAGCTGCATAAACAAGAAAAAAAAAGCAATTTATCATTAGATGTCAATGGGACAATAAATTTAGATAAATTGACATAAATGATTTTAGAAAATCATTTCTAGACAACGCATCTTACATCACCTTTAAATGATGTAGTTGGTCATGCCCAAACTAAATTGATTCCCCACAAAGAGCAGAGACAAAGCAGTTAGCAAGTATAGACCAAGGAAACCTTGAAGAATTCTCAAGATGGGTAAGGAGACTAGTTACCTCCATATGATGCTGAACCTTAAATCTAGTGCACAAGATGAACAAGGTTGGGTACTTCTAATTTGTCAACATTGTGATTACATGTATCTTGAATAAAACATTGTCATAATGTGTGTACAATAGTGTTTTTTTTTTATTAATATCCATGCATGCTTATTTAAATCAAATGACTCACGTAATGAAGACTCAAAAATAGTTTAAAACATTTAACAAAGCATAACGACACTCTTAAATGTGATTTCTGTTTTCCCTGCTGATTTTAACATGGAGAATACAACAAAGAATAAAAATGTGTGTTGATATTAAACTTGGAACTGATCAACCTTACCTATTTATTAGTCGATCTACATTGGGCTTGAGAATGAATCCTAGCATGACATGCATACTCTTGGTGTTCCTCAATAATCTTATTTGATCGCTTGATATGATCAAGGGTATACAAACTCTTTGACATAGAAATAAGGCCAACTTCAATCACCTTTTGACTACTTGGTGAGTATGTTGTGTGTCTTTCAATGGATTTGAAAGAAATCCAACTTGTTCATACCCAAAAATTTATGAATGATTTATTACATGTAAGATTATAGAACTAGTTAGACATGGCATCACATAATTTTGAGTTAATTGGCTATTTCTTTTTGACATGCTAGAATTGGTTGGGCTCCCGACATTGCAACATTAAACCTAATTGTCCAGTTGAAAAGAATTGTTGATGTTGTCGTTTTAGAAAAGGAAAAATTGAGACTGTATATGAAGGTTGAGTGTCGAGAGTGCAATGGTTTGTATTGTTGATGAATTCAATTTCATTGTTGTAGACTTCTCACCTTTAATTTGAAGAGATGATCTAATAGCTATTGGCTTACTGGTGGACTCTTTTTGGTTTGTAGAAAATGATAACAAATTTGTCGTCTTCTTTGTTTCATTTCCTGGGTTACATTTGTGTATCAACAATGTATCACCTACATTTGCATTTTCTCAAAACCCTCAAACTCAATAGAGCAATGTAGAAGTCTTGAGGCAGATGCTTGGGAATGTTTGCTTGAAGGAAAATTATAATGTGAAGCATTAGAAATTTCTTCCTTCGAATTCTTATGATATAGCACAATCAAGTTTGAATAGTGTAGTTTCTTCATTTTTCTCAAAATATGCCAATCAATGTGACAAGCAGTCTGCTTTTTCAAATAGGTTAGGATCAATGACAGGTTTCAAAGAAAGGGTACCCCTTATGTTTGATAAAATAAATGAGCAGAGAAAGAATCGATTTGAAAATATGATATTGGGTCCCATTGGAAATGTCTTTGCATCCAAAAACATAAATCCAGTGCACCAAAAGAAGGTTCTGGGTCCCATAGGTAGTGGATCTACAAGAAATACTGTTAAGTATGAAAACACAAATTTAGTGCACCAAAAGAAGGTTTTGGGTCCCATTGGCAGTGGATCTACCCTAAACACTAGCAAGTCTGAAAAAACAAATCCAATGCATCAAAAGAAGGTTTTGGGTCCCATTGGCAGTAGCTCCACTAGAAACACAACAAAGTATGAAAACACAAATCTAGGGACCAAAGAATACTTCTAGGCCAGAGCTCTCATAACCAAATTAATCCCACAACAAAGCAGTTTCTGTCATTTGATTCCATGGGCTAGTGTGAGTCCATGGGTTTTGGGTTTGACCTTCCTCCACTACTCATGTATAAATTGAGCACATAGATCTATAGACAAACACACAACTCACACGATAGATCACACAATTTACTCAGTGATTGAAGAATGAAATAGTGCAAAAATGGCTGCAACTGTGAATGCTTTCATTAATCAAAAAAATGTAATTAGATAATAATTACAATGAAGTACAATGGCTAAATAGCCACAAGCATTTCGAATCCACATGAGGAAATTCAAATTGATTACACTCTACTTGACTGTAGGTAACTAACACCTTGTCTAAATCATTATCGGAGGACTCAATGGTTAATTGACCTTGTCTAAATCATCACCGGAGTTTATTGGAGTTCTAAAACACAACTCAAGTGTCTAATTCAGTGTTGACTGAGGCTAACTGACTGAGGTAGGTGAGAAATGTGCCTCTCCTGCATGCAACCATGCAAACCTATCCCTAACTAAATGTAGAGGACTAGAACTGAATGTAATTGACTCCTAACTTAGCTTTACTAGTCACCAACTCAACTCAAGTGACCTTGGTTGGTATCGGCACTCCTAGTTGCTCCTAAATTGTAGGGATTGGTCTAGGAGGCTCCTAAACTAATGCACGCAAGTGCAATCAGTGGCAGTAGGCCTCAATTAGTGTTCCCCACACTTTATTAACTAAAACATGTGCCCCAATTAGGAAAAGTGGACCCAATGGTGCTAGTGACTAAAAATAGACTAGATGGACTCTCGATTTAGACATGACTCTTGATTTAGACATATTACCAAATTGGACAAGGGAGGATTAATAATCCTAATACCATGAAGAATACCATGGCCATAACAAGCAGCAAAAACTTAATGACCCTACCAATGCAAGAAAAGAATGGAGTTGTTGATCCACTTGATCCCTTGTTTGGGCTTGACCTTTCTCAACTTCCCATGAAGAAGACCCTGAGCTTATTGTTGATTCCCTTCATCCAACTGGAAAGGAGCAGATTCAACAGTTGAATCTTCTCCTTGCCAGTTGGATGGATAGAATCAGCAATAGGGATAAGGATGGCATGAAGAGGACCATGGCCATGACAAGCAACAAAAGTGAAATGACCCTACCAATGCAGGAGAAGAATGCACTTGCTGATCCATGTGATTCTTTGATATACATTCAATTACCAAACACGTTAGAGTTTGAACAAGCCACAGTTGACTATTCTCCTTACCCGTTGGATGGAGGGAATCAGCAATAGGGATAAGGATGGCATGAAGAGGACAATGGCCATGGCAAGCAACAAAAGTGCAATGACCCTACCAATGCAAGAGAAGAATGCACTTGCTGATCCATGTGATTCTTTGATATACATTCAATTACCAAACATGTTAGAGTTTGAACAAGCCATGATATCTAGCATATTTGAGGCAACCAATTCTGGTCAGGCCCCTCCTCGTGAGAAGCAGAATCTTCATGGTCGACTTCCTTTGTTTCATGAAATATCACTGACTCTCTTAGTCTAGTAGGTTTAGCCATTTGGATTTTGTGAAAGGGATAAATTTCTGCTCTTAGGAGAACAAATAAAATTAGATTGAAATGAAAAGAGGCAACAAAAGTTGTGAAGAAAATTTGGTAGCATAGAGGAAGATAGAAATTCATTCAGATCAACCAGCATTGTTTATTTTAACTATCCTTCTAGTTTTTGGTATACTGGTAGATGGATAAAATTGGTTGATTTGCCCATTGTATTAAACATTTTTTTTTATGAATGAATAATATGACTTGAAGGGTTTTTGCATGTGCCGTGAGTTGGATGTAAGCTCCCACAGCCACATCCATTCAGCGGGCCGACGGTTCATCATCCACATCCATTCAACGGCTCCTCAAAAATGCCGACGGTTCATTTAGTTTGGCAACCGTTTTCTTGCTGGGAGCTTTTGGAGTTGTCCATCACCTAGATTTGTGGAACTTTTGACACATAGCCTACAGAAGCTTGATGGAATCTTGGCTATTTAAAACCCCTGTTGGTCCCCAAGCTCACCATCTCAATCCCCTTCATTTTTACACCATCAATAAAGAGAAAGCAGATCTTGGAAGTACCATACAGGAAGCTAAACTTGTGTCGAACAGGGAAATCTTCTACAGTAAGACAAGTAGCATCAATGGCTATAGGTATGATCTATTCGACATTTCTATTTCGATTCTGTCTCAGAGTTTTATTCTACATTTGTTCAGAATCGGAAATTTAAGCTAACAGTTGGTATCAGAGCCATTATCTCTGCCTTGGTGTTCTGTATGTAGTTGCCATTGTAAAGTTTTTTCTATGTGTCTCGCTTTGTTTGTTTGGGTGTTGATCTCTTACATGAATCGTGAGTTAATTTATTGGTCTTTCACCCTGAGTTGTGGACTATTTGGGGCTGTCTTCTTCTCTTCGAGCCATCTAAGGCTGTCGCCCTACTGTCTTGATTCATATTGCTGAACTGTGACATAATTGTGGGATTCTTTGAGCTGGGTGTGATCTCCTTGTGTTTGCTAAAGGCTGGACAATACTTTCTTGCTGCTGTTAAATTAGACCGTGACCTTGCTGCTGTGTATTAGAGTGGGTCATGACCCTTGTTGGCTGCCCAGTTTTGGTCTGTTACCCTGCTGTTGGCCTTTAGAGTGGGACGTGACTCTCTAATGACAGTTTAGACCTGAGCCGTGAATTGTTGGGGCTGCCCTAGGCTGGGCGTGATCTCCTCCTGGGCTGCCACTGTGATTTGAGGATAATGGGCGCTTTGCATTCTTCGTTGCATCACTTAAGTTTCCTACGAGAATCTGGTCATTCTGCACAACATTTTGTTACTGTTTCAGTGAAGGTTAAATTGACTCAAGTTTGATGAAATCTTGTAGATTAGAATGCCCCTATTCATGTACAAACTTATTAGAAGTTGGAATTTTTTTTTTTAAAGTGATCGGGCAGTTTTAATTTAATTTGGTGTGAAGTAGGTCGAAATTTCTACTGTGAACTGTCCGTTAAGGAAAATACCATAAGTTTAAATAAATATTCAACTTATTTTTCTGTTTTCTCGATCTCTGAGTTTAGATTCACAAGAATACTTTTTGTATTTAGCTTCTTAGCTACAGAGAAGTTTATATTGAGTTAAAACCTGTTGAAGTTGCCTAATTATCACATTTATTTTAAGGTAAAACTAAGAAATCTTGAAGCCTGAAATGAAATCTTTATATTCAGGCTCTAATAAAAATACTTGCTTTCTTAGCTGGAAAGAATTTTATTTTGGGTGATCGTAAGTTTACTGAATTGTACATTGTTGAAGCTGTATTTTATCAAGTAGCCTTTTGGTGAACGTTTTCTTGAAGTATATGGGTTTATAGACAGACATATATATATATTGAGTCATTTTAAATTCTGGAACTGACAATGGAGTTTAAATTTCCTAGCTTGTCCTCGTTT
>LPNX011070168.1:212847-261674 GCA_001517045.1 Pseudotsuga menziesii | reverse complement strand
TGGTGCACTACATCCTGAACACCCTTCCGCACCAATATGGACCTTTCAAAATCTCATACAACACACATAAGGATAAATGGTCAATAAATGAACTCATGACCATTTGTGTTCAAGAGGAAGAAAGACTGGTGATGGAACTGGGATAAAGTGCAATGTTGGAAACACATAGGAAGGGAAAATCTCAAGCCAATAAGAGAGGGAAAGGTAAAGTACCTCCCCAAGCTAATATTAAGAAGGATTCCAAGTGTTTCTTCTGTAAAAAGAAGGGACACATGAAGAAGGAATGCAAAAAATTTCAGAAATGGATTGTGGACAAAGGTAATGCAATCTCGTTTGTTTGTTATGAATCTAACATGGTCAATGTCAATATTAACACTTGGTGGATTGATTCTGGATCAACAATTCACATTTTGAATTCCTTGCAGGGTTTGCAAAACCTAAGGAAGCCAATGGGAAGTGAGCAAAGCATCTTATCAGGAAATAAGATGGGCTCGCATGTGGAAGCTATAGGAACATGCTATTTAACTTTAAGTAGTGGCTTTGTTTTGGAATTAGAAAAGATCTTTTATGTTCCAAGATTTTCTAGAAACTTGATTTCAGTTTCAAGACTTGTACATTTTGGATATTCCTTTAACTTTTCAGAAACATCCGTCAGTTTATTTTATAAATTTGATTATGTTGGGAATGGTATTTTGTCTGATGATCTTTACTGCATTAATTTACAAAACAATGTCACTTATGATTCAATGCATGTTCACACTAGCACTAAAAGATGTGTTATTAATGAAGATTCCTCTAAATTGTGGCACTGGAGGTTAGGTCATATCTCCATAGAAAGAATTGAAAGATTGGTAAATGAAAGAGTACTTAATACTCTGGATTTCACTGATTTTGAGACTTGTGTGGATTGCATAAAAGGAAAGCAGACCAACAAGTCAAAGAAAGGTGCCAATAGGAGTTCGGACATATTAGAGATCATACATACTGATATATGTAGTCCAGAGATGGACTCACATGGTCAGAGATACTTCATCTCTTTTATAGATGATTACTCATGATATATGTATCTCTACATGCTTCATAATAAGAACGAAGCATTAGATGCCTTTAAGATATTTAAGGCTGAAGTAGAGAAACAATGCGGCAAGCAAATTAAGATCGTGAGATCAGATAGAGGTGGAGAATATTATGGTAGATACACAGAAGATGGACAAGCACTTGGGCCATTCGCTAAATTTCTTCAAGAGCATGGGATTGTTGCCCAATACACCATTCATAATTCACCCGACTAGAATGGTGTAGCAGAAAGAAGAAACCGAACCTTATTGGACATGGTGCGGAGTATGCTTAGCAGCTCCAATATTCCTAAATCCTTGTGGACTGAAGCACTTAAGACGGCAGTGTATATATTCAACCGAGTTCCAACCAAGGCCATTCCTAAAACGCCATTTGAATTATTGAAAGGTTGGAAACCGAGTTTGCGACATATGGGCGTTTGGGGATGCCCGTCTGAGGTGAGAATATATAATCCACAAGAAAAGAAGCTAGACCTAAGGACCATTAGTGGGTATTTCATTGGATATGCTGAAAGGCCTAAAGGTTATAGATTTTATTGTCCATCTCACAGCACTAGGATTGTGGAATCAAGAAATGCAAAATTTCTTGAAAATGACTTGATCAGTGGGAGCGATCTAACCAGGAACATAGTTTCTGAGAAGGATCATTCAGAATCTCAACCTTCCACCTCAAGTGATAGATTGGTTATTGTTCACAGCACCCCTCAAGTACAAACCGGTGTTGAACAACCAATTGTTGAAGTTCCACAAGCTGCTGACGGCATTCTAGTAGATCAGGAAGTTCAAGAGTTTCCAAGCACTTTTGAACAACGAGTTGAACCACATACTTCTCAAGAAGATAGTGATACAACATTGAGAAGATCTACTAGACCAAGGAGATCAGCAATTCCTGATGATTATATTGTGTATCTGCAAGAATCTGACTTTAACGTTGGAGCCGAAAATTATACCAAGTACTTTTCACAAGCCATGAATTGCAAAGAATCATAATTATGGTACGATGCCATGAAGGAAGAGATGAATTCTATAAAGAGTAATGAAGTTTGGGATCTTGTTGAGTTGCCTAATGGTGCAAAAGCCATTGGATGTAAATGGGTCTTTAAGACAAAGAAAGACTCATTGGGCAGCATTGAAAGATACAAGGCTAGACTTGTTGCTAAAGGATTCATTCAGAAAGAAGGAATCGACTACACAGAGACTTTCTCTCCTGTATCTAAGAAAGATTCCTTGCGCGTTATTATGGCATTAGTAGCCCATTTCGACTTGGAGTTGCATCAAATGGATGTGAAAACGGATTTTCTAAATGGAGATCTAGAGGAGGAGGTTTACATGAAACAACCTGAAGGATTCCCCTCTAGTGATGGTGAGAAATTGGTTTGCAAGCTCAAGAAATCCTTATATGGTTTAAAACAAGCATCCCGCCAATGGTATTTGAAATTCCACAATGTAATTTCTTCTTTTGGTTTTGCAGAAAACATTATGGATCAATGTATATACCTGAAAGTTAGTGGGAGTAAAATTTGTTTTCTTGTTTTATATGTGGATGACATTTTGCTAGCAACCAATGATAAGGGTATGCTGCATGAAGTGAAACAATTCCTCTCTAAAAATTTCGATATGAAGGATATGGGTGAGGTATCTGATGTCATTGGCATTAAGATCCATAGAGACATATTTCGAGGCTTCTTGGGTCTGTCTCAGGAAACCTATATTAATAAAATTTTAGGGAGATTTCGGATGAAGGATTGTTCACCTAGTATAGCTCCCATTGTGAAGGGTGATAGGTTCAATTTGAACCAATGCCCGAAGAACGACCTTGAAAGGGAACAAATGAAGAACATTCCATATGCTTCTGCTGTCGGAAGCCTAATGTATGCTCAGGTCTGCACAAGACCTGACATTGCATTTGTTGTGGGAATGTTCAGACGATATCAGAGTAATCCAGGTATAGACCACTGGAGAGCTGCAAAGAAAGTAATCAGGTATCTTTAAGGAACTAAAGACTACATGCTTATGTATAGACGGATGGACAATTTGGAAGTAATTGGCTACTCAGATTCTGACTTTGCTGGATGTGTTGATTCACGCAAATCAACAATAGGATACATTTTTATGATGGCTGATGGAGCTGTATCATGGAGGAGTGCCAAGAAGACCTTGATTGCCACTTCCACTATGGAAGCTGAGTTCGTCTCCTGTTTTGATGCTAACTTACATGGTGTATGGCTTAAGAGTTTCATTTCTGGGCTTAGAATTATGGATTCTATCTCTAAGCCATTGAGAATGTATTGCGACAATTCAGCTGCTGTTTTTATGGCTAAAAACAACAAAAGTGGGAGTCAAAATAAACACATCGACATTAAGTATTTAGCCATCAGGGAACGTGTTAAAGCAAAGAAAGTGGTCATTGAGCACGTCAACACTGAGTTGATGATCGCCGATCCTTTGAATAAGGGCATGCCACCATTTAAAATCCAAGGATCATGTAATGAATATGGGACTTGGTTCCATTATGTAGTTTCTCATTATATGGACAATGTTATTTTTAATGAAATTCTTAATTACTGTGCTGTTTTTTTCTCATACATATGTGCACCTTAATTTAATTTGAGAAAATTCATCCATGAGAACCAAGAATAAACATAAGGTTTATTCATTAAGAAATTGTTTCCACATAAATTAAAATAGCAATAAATACATCATAATACATGGAAGGTAATACTTGTCATAAGAGGACTTATCACCATGATTCTTGTATCTATTACTTAATACAGATTGTCAATAGGTTTTAAGATGAGACATTAAGTTTGGGAGTATGGACCAAGTGGGAGAATGTAATCTCCCGCAACCGCATCCATTCAGCGGGCCGACGGTTCATCATCCGCATCCATTCAGCGGGCCAACGGTTCATCATCCGCATCCGTTCAGCGGCTCCTCAAAACTGCCAACGGTTCATTTAGTTTGGCAACTGTTTTCTTGTTGGGAGCTTTTGGAGTGGTCCGTCACCTAGATTTGTGGAAATTTTGACACATAGCCTACAGAAGCTTGATGGAAGCTTGGCTATTTAAAACCCCTGTTGGTCCCCAAGCTCACGATCTCAATCCCCTTCAGTTTTACACCATCAAGAAAGAGAAAGCAGAGCTTGGAAGTACCGTACAGGAAGCTAAACTTGTGTGGAACAGGGAAATCTTCTACAGTAAGACAAGTAGCATCAATGTCTGGAGGTATGATCTATTCGACATTTCTATTTCGATTCTGTCTCAGAGTTTTATTCTGCATTTGTTCAGAATCAGAAATTTAAGCTAACACTGGAGGCTTTACTTGCACACCTGTGTGACCACGTCTGCTCAGAAGACTTTCCAATGCCCTGAGCTGGAGCCGTTACCTGCACACCAGTGTGACCCCGTCTTCTCAGAACATGTTGCTATGGAAGAACATGTCATGTATTCGGGCTCAAGAATATCTATATCTGTATCTGTGATCGACGTTGCTCATATAAATAAACTCAACACCGTATTTCTGGTTTGTTATTCACAAACTTATTTGAAACCACCGTTTAAATGTAGTTGTGCAAATGTCATTGTGGAGATGATTATACATTTAAAAGTTACAATAACCGAAAAGAAAAACACTTTAATTGTTAATTAATTTAAACTTTATGAATTTATAATATTGTAGGAATGTACATAAATTTCTTACAATGTGATTTTGTTATTAAAATGTTAAAAAAAAATTAAGTGTAATTTAAAAAAAAGGTTTGATGATACCGATGAAATGATTAATATTTATTAAGACTAAATTCAGTTTATTAGATTTTATGAAAAAAGAAAATAAACAGATTATTTGGTTTGTTTTAAAATTTTATTTTCATGTTTAAAAAGTTTAAAGAGAAGTATTAATTTTGAGAAGTTATCACAATTTTAAGAAGTTAGAAGATTAGAAAAGTCATTATTGAATTTGAGATTCTGAAACTAAGAACTTATATAGATGTATTTTTTACTGAACTCTCATAGTTATTGTCACTCAAAGATTAATAATTTCCCTATAGTATCTCAATTTTCTTTAAACCTCTAAATCCTTTTTACAACACACTTTCTCTACACAATATTACTTTTAATGTAATAAATATAAAGATCTCAATTTTATTTGAACCTCTAAACCTTTTTGACACCATACTTTTTCTACATAATATCACTTTCAATGTAATTATAATTATATTTATATTTTAATGTTTTAGAGATACAATTACTTTATTATATTAATATCATCATTTTTATAAACTACTTTTATTATTATTATTATTATTTTAATATTATTTGATGATATGTTATTTTCTATTTATATATTCAACTTAAAATTTATTTACTTCTTAATTTATAAATTAATAATTTTACAATATAATCACTAATTTAAAATATTCTTTATTATATACTTAGCTTAGCATGTTATTATTTATAATTTCTTATTTATTAAAAACAAAATTAAAAAAATTAAACTTTAATATTTAATAAAATTAAAAATACGAAAAAATGTAACGATTAACATCCTTTCATTCATCGATTTCTCTTCCTAAACAAATTTTGTATGCTATATATTATTAGCATCATTATTGTATTTCAAAGCGCAATCATAATGATATCCATAATAATGGCTAACACAACCAATTAACCATTCAATATACATGTTTTGAACCATTCAATATAAATGTTTTGAAGTATACATTTTTTTAAATTAACTTTCACAAATTATTAATTTAAAAAAGTAGTTTAAATATTTTATTATATATTTTTTAAATTAACTTAAAAAAGTAGTTTAAATATTTTATTATATATTTTTTAAATTAACTTAATTAAAAAAATAGTTTAAATATTTTATGTTTTTTTTTTGTGTTTCTTTTATATTACGGTTGAAAATCATTAAAACATTTTAAAAGTTATATATTATTAGTTGAACTTATGTAATCTCAATCTTGTAAAAAAAAATTTGAGAAAGTTATACATTAACAAATTTAAGCATTTTCAAATTTAAATTTTATAAAAAAAATTACAAACTTTTTAAAAAACTATATAAAAATCCAAAACATAAATGAATAAATTACTTTTAACAATAAATTTAATAAATTCAATCTGAAAGTGAAAAATTAAAAAAAAATACATAGTAAATTTAATAAATTCAACCTATTTTGAAATGAAAAACTAAATAAATATAAAACAGGTAGCCTATGCATTGTTCTTATTACAGCCTAAGGTGTTTTAATAAGTGGGAGTCGACTCCCCGAATTTAATGTATTTTTTATTTTCATCCGTAGGATGCTTTCGTCCGACGATTGGGGTCATCTACCTCGTTGATCTTCATTTGTTGCATCGTTGATCTTCATCTGCTACCTGACATTTCTGTCAATTGAAAGGATGGCCATTTAAACTAGCACACGCAAGACTATTACTTATCCGAGCATTTTTATAAATGCACCAACCTACATTCAATGTAAGGCACATCGGCTGACTATGTTTAAATCAGTTTTGCCTGCTTATATATTCATTATTGGGATGCTTAATCCGGCCATATATATTCATTATTGGGATGCTTAATCCGACCATCACTCTGCATATGCATATGCCAATCTTCTCAGGTAATACTTCCAGACGAGCCTAGCTATATTGTAGTTATTCATGAAATTTCTATGGCTTGTATATTGAAGTTATTTATGAAATTAAATTTCCATGGCTTGTATATTGTAGTTATTCATGGAATTTCTATGGCTTGTATTTCTATCCTTGTATATTGTATTTATACCAGTCATTCATTCTATATATAATTATGCCATTGTGAAAGAGAGATTTTGTGCTCCAACATAACTAAAATGTGATGTTGTTGGTGCAAGAATAGAAAAGGAGATTGTAAAAACAGGGGGGAAGTTTATTCTTACCATTGAAGACATTAACCTGGAAAGGTCTACTAAAGAATTGGAGGAAGCAATGTTATCAGGTATTCTTTCCAGCTTGGTTTGCTATATTGTTTTATAACAAGTCGGTTTTGTTATAATGTGAGTTTACTGTCTAGTTTACAACAAGTAAAATAATTTCATTGTAAAAAATAGAGCAACTCAAGGCCTATAGACAACATGTAAACTAGTTGAAACGAAATCTATATCGCTAAACAAAGTATTTACATTGATAAGAAAAATCTTCCATTCCATGAAAAAAAACATTTTTTTTCAATATAAAATATGATCTTTCTTCTACCAATTTCTTCACTAATTTTCATTCTTTCGTCAAAACTTCATCATGCCAGACTTATTATACCAGCTTGGGAAAGAATAATTGTTGCAATGTACCATAAATTATATATATTTACATATGGCGATATTAACCTATTTACCTATGAACAAAGACTTTATATTTACCTGTGAACAACAAATTTATATTTACCTGTGATTCATCTTGCTAGAATATTTCTATTGCACTCCTTGACACATGTAGAGGCCTTGAATTCTTCATTGGACTGTGTCCCTGAGGGACTTCAGAGTCATTAGGCTGCGTTCTATTAGATCTGGTCATATATTTTTCTACAGCTACCTTTTTTATGAATTATGTCTCTAGTGACCATTAATGTAGGTCAGACCTATAGCACTTCAATTCAGGTCCGGTTTAGCCTGCCGCGTGGTGAAATAAAAAAAGCTTGGTCAAAGAGCTCTCAACGACCTCTCTTAGCCATCGCGGCTTCTCCCTACTTGGTTTAGCATCACAAGCCTCAACTTTAGCTTTGCAAATTAACTTCAACATTCACAACAGTTCAGTTATAAACAAAATAATTTCACTCCGAATAGTTTTGCTTGTCTGAATTCCCTCCAAAAGTATCCTTCCTTCAATTTTTTTGAACAGTAACAACTTTCAGTTTCCAAATCTAAGCCTATGCGTTGCAGTCATGTATCCCCACACTCGTGATAATCCAGTGTGAAAATATAGATTATTCATGCGTTCTGTACTATTTCTAACTCCAGTGGTACTTGAGTCTTATGATCTAAACCTTTCATGCACAACCCCAGCCATCCCAAGTGACAACATTAGCTACATATCATTCTGCCTTTCTAACCAAGTCACAACATAGAGGTTAGTCTTTACCGGATGCAGGCCACCTAGCGATAACATGAAGTAACGTGTCAATGCAGAAGCACAATTTTTCAGAAAAAAACAACACTGGCAGAACGCGGTGTAAAGCCCTTCTTTCCACGTGCTATGCATGCATGAATCTACATTATGTCAAGAGATAAGCGAACTACATTGTCTTTGAGATGGTTAACGTAAAACCAACAAATTCTAAACTTCGAAATCAAACTGATATTGAATCACAGCCGCCTAGCCCAGGGATTGCCAAATGTTATGGATTCCATCTTTCAATATCGCAGACGCTTAGCCCAGGGATTACCAAATGTTATGGGTTTCCTCTTTCAATATTGTAGACGCCTAGCCCAGGGACTGCCAAATGTTATGGATTTCCTCTTTCAATATCGCAGACGCCTAGCCCAAGGAATGCCAAATGTTATGGATTGCAAAATTCTATCGTAGGCTTATTATTGGTTAAATAGTTTAACACGTAAATTGTCAATATAAGCTATATTTAGCGTATGACATATTATAGATTAGTAATTTCATCTTTTGATAAAATATGTATTTTTGAAATCTTTGATGTTTTCCATTTCAACTCAATGAAAATAGCAATGCAGATTTGATTATGTTTACAGTTTATGTTAATTTGTCTTCTACTTATAGTTTGTCTCAGTTAATGGTTTAAGGTGACTATCAAAATAAGAGATTATTTATAATAATGTTGAAGAATGCAAGATGTAAACTAAGGTTCCCATACCTAATAATGCCATCTTGTTACTATTGTTGAAAGTGACCGCTAAGTCATTTATTTTCCCTTTTTTTAGTTAAAACTTGTATTAACCAAGTTAAAGTCTGAATATTTGAATGTAGGTTATGCCCCCTTTCTATAATACATCTATTAAACCAAAATAATGATTTCCTCTTCCAGGACTGAATGTCTCGTAACTACCTTTTCTTGCAACAACTATATACAAAACCAAGAGTATACCTACACAAAAGGACCTTCCTCGGAGGTGACCTAGCCTTCCTTCTTATCACATTCTCTAGACATCATAGTGGCATCATCTTCTATCTAGAGAAAGCTTGGCAGGTTCCTAAATGCTTTTTTTAATGTCTCGACATTCTTCTTTAATCTGCTCTAGAGTTCATATTAAGATTGGTTTTCATACTAAAGGTCAAAGGTCAACACCTTACTGTCAATCTTTATAAATGTAATTTATGGAACTTAAAAACCACATGCCTTTCAGCGCATTCCTTGACACTATGGAACGTAGGTAGTGTGAAAAACAAGATAAACGGGTTGCTTGGCTAGCTGATAAGAGGGAATGAAAAATGTAGTTTATCTATATAAACTGCTTTTGGGATTCTTGTGAGCATACCTGAGGTGGTGGGGAGTAGCATGCAAAAGCATCTTTTCTTTTGTTGCTAGGCATGTTCTAGACGACGGGCCTAACTGTTGTGTTCCATTCTGTGTATAATATTGTTTAAACCAAATTCATTTACAAAATTTACTTTACATATTTTAATTGTTGTTTTTGTGGATGCTAATTAGGTATAGGTAAATGCCTATTGGTATCTACTTTAAACAATATAAACTACTCTTACAACGTTAAAGAAACAATATAATGATATTTACTAGCACATACACACACAAAATATTATACGCAATAACTTATTTACAATCCATAATACATTTTTCCAATTCAATTCTCCTTTACATATTAATTGGTAGTGTTGCATTGGAGATATATTTTTTTTAGTTATATCATAAATTTTCTATGCATCACAAATGACATAATGACATATTGCAGGTGATCATACAAGTGCATAAATTAGTGTTGCAAAGTCCAAAAACAAAGATGTGCAAGGTGTAAGGTATACTTTTATTTTATAAAAAGCCTTACCTATGTTTATTACTTTCATCGGGCATTATGATGTTATCAAATAATCTCACATGCATGCATGCATCTCATAGTATATATTCTTAAAAAAGATACACAGTACATCAACAATAGAAAACACGTGAAGACACCTCCTTATTTTATATGTCAAATCAAATTGTGTGGGAACCCCATTTATGTGTTTTTTAACAAGCAAGTTGTTAAAATATACTTACTTCTGAAAAGTGATTCTACATTTAAAGCATTTGGATTTACTATTGTCATAACATATTTTTTTATCTAGATTAATTAACAAACAAATAACATGAACTAGACTAAATATTCAACCAACTTCAATTTCAATATGGTGGAAATGAATGAATGGTGGTTATGATTTTATTTATGGAAATAAATAAATGTTTAAAATGGATGTATGGTAGCTTTATTTCTTTTATGTTATAAAAAGATATAATTTTTTTATTTACTTTATATTTTTAGTAACTTATGACTCAATTTATTTATTTTTTATCTTAATATTAAAAAACAAAATTAATAAGTACAATTATGATTTATAAAAAAATTGTAACATTTCAAATTTTTCTTATTACTAATTTTGTAATTCTTTTATTTTTTATTCTAATATTAAAAAATACAAATTTAATAAGTAAAATTATGATTTATAAAATATTTTTAACATTTCAAATTTTTAATAAGTAGTCATTTTTGCTTCTTTAAACTTTACAAAGATATAAAATTTAATATTGAACATTTTCTTTTCTTTTAAGGTTTAGAATTTTTGTTATATGATTATTATTCATATAAAAAATAATTAAAAAAAATAACTTTTTACTTTATAATAATTCCTAAAAACATATTAAATAAAGATAATATATCAATTAAAACATTTGTTAAAAATTAATTAATTTTTTAATAATAACTTACATAAATTTATATATTGTTTTTCCAATTAAATTTCAAAAAAATTAACTAACAATAATAATAACTATACTTTAATGAGTATATATTTTTATTTCTTAAAGAAATTAAAATCCTTTTTTTATTATATACAAAATTAATTTAACTAAAACTTTATAACTTCATAATTAATTAATAGGTGCATACCATCTGCTTGGGTAGTGACTCATCCCAAAAAAAGAAATTAAGTTTCCTTAGGTATCCTAAACTCTATATATGATATGGAAACT
This sequence comes from Pseudotsuga menziesii, assembly GCA_001517045.1. Taxonomy (NCBI): domain Eukaryota; kingdom Viridiplantae; phylum Streptophyta; class Pinopsida; order Pinales; family Pinaceae; genus Pseudotsuga; species Pseudotsuga menziesii. The sequence continues at coordinate 250,407 of LPNX011070168.1, read as the reverse complement.
CTCCACCTAAGAGTAGAATTATTCAAGTATATTATCGGGGTAAACAAACTAAACTAAACAACCTCCATCAAAGTAATTAGTATACCCAATTAATTTGGAATAAATATAATATATCAATTAAAACATTTGTTTAAAATTAAATTATTTTTTAATCATAACTTACATAAATTTATATATTGTTTTTCCAATTAAATTTCAAAAAAATAATTATCAATAATAATAACTATACTTTAATAAATATATAATTTTATTTATTTAAAAAATTAAATTTTTTTTTTTATTATATACAAAATTAATTTAACTAAAACTTTATAACTTCATAATTAATTAATATGAATATCCATTTTTTTATATATAATATACTACACTATGTCAAAATTTTAAAATGTTGTTTTTTGAAATTGCACTACATGTTTTTGCACCACTTGCACACACTAAATGACCTATATTGTTTTATAACAAATAAGTTAATAAAGTTTCAATATGACCAAGATTTTGGATATTACACTATATCAAAATTTTCATTTACTTTACTTTTACTTTACACTCTTATTGTTACTTTCATTAATAAAAAGTAGACCCTTAAAATCAACTTTGTAAATTGTCAACCAACTAAAATCCTCCACATGAGGTCACAAAAAAAAATTAGTTAGGTAGGATTAATTAGGATAGGAATCCATTAATGCCCTCCAATCTAGTTTCATTAGGTATATTTTGAAACATAGCATTGTTGACTTATATGGTGCTTTATAAATCCTACTATAAGCAAGTGTTAAAAGAAAACCCGAATCAGAAGTGCGCCGCACCCAAGGAGGTTAAATCCGAGGTAAAGTTTCCCTTCTCTCCCCTACGAGTCACCCAACTTGTTGTAGGGAGATGACACTATACCGTGCAGTCCGAACCACTAATCCACACTTGACGCAAGGTATCTTAGTGGCCAAAATTAGGACATCACCAAGGACCAATTGTGGGTGCAATTGACTCTTGAAGTCAACTATTGTCGTTGGGAGGTGTTGCCAAGTCTTCTAGAACTTCCTCTTTGTTACCTTCACCAGTCAATTGGTGTGTGGATCCCATTGTCACCATCAATTGTGCTTTTGGAAGGCCCAGTTACATATAGGAGGAAGGTCATAAGGTCTTTAAGGCATTTTACACTTATTTTTATTTATAAATACAAGACTACCTAACTCATAATTAAACATAGCCTACATTTTGTGACTCTTTCACTAAACCAACTTTGTACATATCACTCACTTGTTGCACCTTTTACACTTATTTTCCTTTATAAATACAAGCTACCTAACTCATAATTAAATATAACCTACATGTTGTGACTCTTTCACTAAACCAACTTTCCACATATCACTCACTTTTTTGCACCTTATTGCATTTTTTTGGCTCACATGTTACATTTTTTTGGATGGATTCCCTCACTCATATACCGCAATGTCTACACAAGACCTACCACATTCATGCCCACCCCCCCCAAAACTGCATTACTCAGTGTACTACAGGCTGTCATGACCTTTGATCTCAACAAATTTAAGTCACGCCTACACTCCTACCATCCATCCATGTTTGTTCAATATGTAAAGAATCTTATCCTCGTCTCCATTTCCCCTTCTTCTAACAATCATTACACAAGTTGAAGAAAGAGTCATTTAGATACAACTCCCAAAACTTTCAACCTTAAACATTTTAGCTGGTAACATTGTCCAATCACTTTTGAATTTTATATTACAAAAAAATGTATTTTTTATTTAAACCCGTTCCTTTTTCTTTGTTTTAACAAAATCATCATTTCATGGAATAATATGCTTTAATATTGACTTTATTGTATCACTTTGTAAATATTGGTTATCACACTGCATTCCTGAGATTGCCTTGATTTATTTCAATGGTTTCTATATTTAGGAAATAAATGCTTATTGTTCCTGATAAGATTTCTAGTTATTAGAAACACCTAACTCCCCCCTTTTTTTACTTTCCCCTTACACCTAACTTCCTTTTATTTTCTTGTTCCTCCCAGGTAACAAATAATGGCCACCCCTTTGACCAAACATGCCATTGAATTACTACTTGCACTAACCTCCAACATGCAATCGTTCCTACAAATATTTGGTGTGGAACAAGTCAAATCTATTTGCACCTCAACCATGCAATACCGAACAACAATCTCTGATGGGACACACATGCACCACACCATGCTTCCATTAAAGTTCAATTCTCTCATCGCTTCAAGAATACTTCAACAAGGGTCTATTATACACCTTAAGAAATGGACATGTGCAATTCTTTGCCAATGCATGTACGCTTCATTTTTTATTATACTAAGTTATGTTTTCGTTTCTTCCCCATTTAGTAAAATCATTATTTATTTGTTTTCTTACTTGTTTTTTTCCCTTGCGCGGGTCTATCTTACTACATGAATTTGACATTATCGAGCCCTTCACATCATTGATTGGCCACCCAATCGCTATATCTCACCCACCTTCTCTTGAAACAAATTCCCCATGCTCTTCAATGCAAGAACCACCTCAAAAGAAACAATGTACATTTCTTCAAAGTGCTTCACCATCCACTATTGAAACAACAATTCCTATCAATGCATTGATCCCCTACACCTCAAATTTGTCCATAAAGGGTCATGTCCGGGATAAATCAACCCTCTACCACTTCACTAACCAAAATGGCCCTGGGAAGGTCTTTGGATTTGACTTTATTGATAAGGACAGGGGTGAAATACACATCACTTGCTTTAATGATTCTGTAGATGTTTTTTATGATCAAGTGCTTCCTGGACATGTCTACCTCATTTCTAAAGGCACTATCAAACCAGCAAACAAGCTTGTATAGCCATCTTACAAATGAATGGGAAATCTTCTTGCAACCAAGCTCCATTGTTCAAAATTTTCCACTAGAAAGCATTCTACTTGCACAGATGCATTTCAACTTCAAAACTATTCAAGATATCAAGTCATCTCCTATCAACTCCATTGTTGACATCATTGGTGTTGCCACAAACACATCCCCTACCGCCCCTATACATAGGAAATATGGTTCAGAAACTATTAAAAAAACAATCCATATAGGACAACTGAGGTTTTAGCATGGATGTTTCTTTGTGGGGAGAACATTGTCATGTAGAAGGCCAAGAACTATCTACCTTGCGCTCTGAACATTCCCACCCTGTTCTTGCAATTAAGGGAGGACGTGTAGCCGAGTTTAATGGAAAGATAGTTGGGACTACATCCAAATCCATAGTTCTCATAAACCCAGATATACCAGAAAAGCATAAACTCACCCAATGGTTTGAAAAAGAGGGCTTAAATACTTCATCCCCATCCTTAACTATATGATATCCAACTTCTCCTAAGTAGATGAATAAGAAACAAACCCTTCTTAAAGTTGAAAACATTCATCCCTCTGAAAGAGATGAATGGGTTTCCATAAAGGCTATCGTAACACATATTGATGCTGACAACTTCTACTACCTTGCTTACCCTTTAATTTACGATTCAAAACAATGCATGAAAAAAATCATTAAGAATTCTACCAATGGTTGGCATTGTCCCAAATGTGAGGTTGAATTGTCTAATTGTGACTACAGGTATTTGTTGAAACTAAAACTTCAAGATCACACTGTTTCTCTTGAAGCAGTCATCGCGTTCGAGGATGCGTCCACTGAACTCCTTGGTATCGCTGCAAAGGATCTGCACTTACTTTCTTCTGATCCTTCCGCCATCAAGGAAATATTATCTAAGGTTAAATGTACACAATTCCTACTCACACTTTCCATTAAAATGGAAACATTTAAATACAAGCCTCAATTGAAGGTCATCATCATGCGATCTGAACATGTTGACTTTGCGGCAACTAGCAACTTACTACTCCTTGAAATAGCCAAAATGCGGCATGCATAGAAGGCATTTAGAAGACAAACATTGCCTTCTTTTTAGTAATAGTTTAACTATATATACTTTTCCTATCAACCTTTGCCATACATGTAGGAAAACAATTTCCATTCTTCATTACTATAGCTACAATTTTTACACTTGAAGCTACTCTTATATATTTCTTTTTACTTCATATCTTATATACATATACACAAACATTTCCAAGTTTTCCTCAGCTTTACATGTGTTCTCTTTATTGCATTTATCTTTTTGTCGCCTTGTTCTACTCTACATTAATATTAGCAATATCAATGTTAATATTAGTTTTTTCATGTTCTAATATGTCATTTTAACACATGCACTTCTTTAAATGTCAAAAAACATACATTTCATATTTGTATTTTACTTGTAAGTCATTTCTTTATTTTTTTCCTTCCTACATTTACCTACTTACAATGCCTTTAGTCACTTACAATGCTTTCCTACATATACCTTGTACATTTATTTATGTCTTGTATTATTTAAATGCAATCACTTTTATGCCTTCAAGTTTACTTTTGGTAGCCATTTATACACTATTCCAAATACACACATTTATTATAAGCACATTATTTAGTTTTTTTTTCCACTTATAATGATTTCAATGTTTTTCTTAATGTACATTGAAAAAAACACACACTACTACTATGTAATTTATCAACAAATGCTTCTCTTTACATGTGATTTATTTACTTCATTTATCAAGCTTTTTCAAGCTTTCCTCATATTTACACGTGTTCTCTTTATTGCATTTATCTTCTTGTCACCTTTTTCTACTCTACATTAATCTTAGAAATATCAATGTTAATATTAGTTTTTTCATGTTCTAATATGTCATTTTAACACATGCACTTCTTTAAATGTCAAAAAACATACATTTCATATTTGTATTTTACTTGTATGTCATTTCTTTATTTTTTTCCTTCCTACATTTACCTACTTACAATGCTTTCCTACATATACCTTGTACATTTATTTATGTCTCGTATTATTTAAATGCAATCACTTTTATGCCTTCAAGTTTACTTTTGGTAGCCATTTATACACTATTCCAAATACACACATTTATTATCAGCACATTATTTAGTTATTTTTTCCACTTACAATGATTTCAATGTTTTTTTTAATGTATATTGAAAAAAAAAACACACTACTACTATGTAATTTATCAACAAATGCTTCTCTTTACATGTGATTGATTTACTTCATTTATCAAACATTTCCAAGTTTTCCTCATCTTTACATGTGTTCTCTTTATTGCATTTATCTTCTTGTCGCCTTGTTCTACTCTACATTAATCTTAACAATATCAATGTTAATATTAGTTTTTTCATGTTCTAATATGTCATTTTAACATATGCACTTATTTAAATGTCAAAAAACATACATTTCATATTTGTATTTTACTTGTATGCCATTTCTTTATTTTTTTCCTTCCTTCATTTACCTACTTACAATGCTATCAGTCACTTACAATGCTTTCCTACATATACCTTGTACATTTATTTATGTCTCGTATTATTTAAATGCAATCACTTTTATGCCTTCAAGTTTACTTTTGGTAGTCATTTATACACTATTCCAAATACACACATTTATTATCAGCACATTATTTTGTTTTTTTTCTACTTACAATGATTTCAATGTTTTTTTAATGTACATTGAAAACAAAACACACTACTACTATTTAATTTATCAACAAATGCTTCTGTTTACATGTGATTGATTTACTTCATTTATCTAGCCATGTTTTCATTTAATTTTATCTTTTTTCTTTCTTCATGCACTTTCCATCCCTCTCTGTACCTTGAAAAAAAAAATTACCATGTCCTACATATAACATCTTGTTTCTTTAGAATTTCCATGAAAAAATTTCAATTTCAAAGTCTCTTTATATGTCTTACATTTAATCCCTTTATTTACCTTGAAAAAAAAATACCATGTCCTACATATAACATCTTGTTTCTTTAGAATTTCCATGAAAAAAGTACAATTTCAATGTCTTTTACATGTATTACATATAACATGGTGTTTCTTGTTTTCTTAATCAAATCCAGGTGCCTTCGTTCCTCATCTACCTTTGGATATGTCTCCTTTGTCCAAAAAAGAACGTGCACATGCCTATCATTTGGCTAACAAAGACCACATAAAATGCACATAGGAGACATATTTACCAACAAAAGAAATATGCCCTCTCCATCGATATGGTAGAGTCTCATGTTCCCACTCCAACTCCTACAACATCTGAGCTTTCAAATCCTACCCATCCATTTTCAGACCACAACGAAACAATCCTACTTCCCTCCATGCAAACCAAAGCTACAACTTCACATGTTCATACTGACCATCTTCCATCATTAGACTACCCTTCCACTTCTCAAACAACCTCTTCCCCAACCATCCCAAATACCATTCCTCCACCAAACAAAGGCACACATTCCTTCAATGAAAATAACATATCTCAAGCACATCACCGCTTTTGTTTAAGGCTAGATAAGCTACAATCCATCCATGTTTGTTCAATTTGTAAAGAATCTTATCCTAGACTTCATTTCCACTTTTTAAATGGCCAACATACCTGTTCTAGATGTTATTCAAGAAAAAATGGCCACCGCTTCTCCCTCTAGAACAACATGGACCCTGGTGAACAACCCCTTGTTCTATCCATCCTTACACATGTTGAAGAAATGATCATTTCATGTGTCAACCCTATTTTTGAAGTAACCCATGCTCATGGTGGAAAATACAAATATAGTGACCATATAATAAGCTTTCCACAAGACATTTCAACCATCCTCAGTTTTTTGCCTCGACGTGTTGAATACTTGGGCATTTTAGTTGTCACTCATAAAACCTTCAACAATCAATCCTATGATTGCATTGTCAATAGATCCCATGTTCTTGCATCCTTGGAATACAAGATATCACATGACCCATACTATAAATATGTACAGCTTGACCAACCTACAATTATGGCTTTGCCAATTCCCCCACTAATGTTTCCCCTTTTCTTCGACACTCACACTCCACTACCCCTGATTCTAGTTTTCCTACTGAATATGTTCACCCTTATCATCCTGACATTTAAGATCCAAACTCCCAGCAAACTTCGTCCTTTGCTAATATTCTACCCAATACAGACACAGAGTTCCAGCAAATCAAAACTTTCTTGCAAACACCTTCTACATCTCTAACAAATGCAATGGATTTGCCACCTATAGGTTTGTAACCTGTCAATGAATACAATACAGAGGGCATTTTCTCAATGGCATTTCCATCACTTTTCCGCCAAGGCGCTTCCATATTTAAACAACCACATTTTAAATCAGTTGATCTCCACGAATATGCACTGCACCTTCTTCGATACTATGACAACAGGTTCGGTTGCCACCCATGATTCCACTACTACCTTTACAATCTCATCATGCATCTCCATAGCCAATCAATAGTAGCAATCTTTATTAAAAAAAACATTGAAGACAACTTCCCCACAACCATCTTTGAACTCAACAACCACTTGGAACAAACTCCTTCAGACAAAGTACTAGATCAAATCATGCATTTTGGCGCAACACTCTATGGAACATGGTCTTTGTGGCACAAATAAAGGAACGAATTGACAGATATGATTTCCCAGCTTGGTTGCCCAAATTTTTTCTTCACTTTGAGTGCATCCAACACTAAGTGGCCCGACCTACATGTGGTCATTCCTGGGACACCACCCAATTCTTTGAGCAACCACCAACAATGGAGAATACAAAATATCATCTCCAACCCACATCTTGCATCGCTCTACATGCACAACAGGTTCACAATATTTCATGAAGAGTTCTTGGTTAAACACCTCCATGCACATGATTTTTGGTATAGGTAAAGTTTCTTATCCCTTATTCCAACAACATATCTATTTTCCTTTTATTATTTTTCCACATATTACTAACACATATTGCATGCATAGGTATGAATGGCAAAGTAGAGGCTATGCACATATTCACGGTTTCATATGGTTACCAATTGCACCTTATATGGAAACGCTTGACTTGGAGAATGCTACTGAGGTTGATGAAGCTAAGGACTTCTTTGATCAATTTATTTCTACTTGGAACACATGAGATAACCACCAACAAGCCCCCTTCTTACCGCACTCTTCTATGCCTAATCCATGCCTGTTATCTACTGATGACATTCTAAAAAAAAACCTTTTCATGACTATACAGAACTACTCAATTGCATCCAACGACACACAAAATGAACAACAAATACATGCCTCTGAAAAAAAGGTGTCTTCCTACACATGTCGTTATAATGCACCATGGCCTTTACAAAACTCATCTTCCATGTTCATTGATACCAATGGGAAAAAAACATACAAACCAACTCGTAATGATGATCATTTGAATAGCCATATCCCTTCCATCCTATAAATATGGCATGGGAATGTTGATTTTCAACCAATTCTCGACATACATGTCATTCAAAAATACATTGCTAAGTATGCTTCTAAATCAGAAACAAAATCTGAAAGATTTCACCAAATGCTTTGATGAATTATCCATGTTGCACCACTTCTTGACCCTTCCATTGTTTCTATTGAAAAAATACTTTCAGAAACACTTGTTGATCGTGACATTGGAGCCCAAGAAACATGCCATATGTTGAAAAAACTACCTCTCATAGTTAGTAGCTGTACTTTCTTATCCCTCAATGTCAACCGAAAAACTTATAAACATGTTTCATCAAATAATCCCACATCCTTCACATCAACAAAATTCATAGATGCCTACCTTTCACGCCCTCCCGCTCTTCATTGCATATCTCTCATTGAGGCTACAAGATCTTGGTCATATAATGGTCATTGGAAAAAAGAAAAATGGAAACCAAGAGATCCCCTGCCATCGTCTATGTTCTTCCTCGTTACTATTCAATCCCCTCCATAGATACACCCTTGTTCATTGATTTCTGTAGATCTAAACTCATGCTATACAAACCTTTCCGCAATATACAACTCGACATTGGTGCTTCCGATGATGCCATTGTTACAAACTGGCAAGAACTTAAATTGACAGGTATACACTCCCTGGCATGTTGATTGGAAACCAGTTGAACCCCTTTCCTTATCAGAACACAACATGGTTTCTGACGATTTGCAAAAACCACAACCCATGCAATTGGATGAATGGGATTTCTCTCCCAACTACACCCTACCAATGACATGCAAATAAGTGACCTTGACATCCTTGGTCATTGTGACTTTGACAAAAACCATAATTGGCATGATACGACCATCCCCCTCATCTTGAAAGAACTTTCCATTGAATTCATACAAAATAATCGCTCACACCATCACCTCCCTCAACCATCCTACTGTGATACACCAAATTATCAAACATTGTGCCCAACTCAAATGAAATCACACTCCATTGTCATGAATCACTCCGCAAACATCCTAACAAGTCCTCCACTTAGAATGGTTGTGCAAGGAACTGTTGGCACTGGCAAACCATTCTTCATTTGTTGTATGAGAGAACCCCTTTCCTTGACCAAAAACTTCAGTCAATCCCCAATCTTTCTACTGGCCCCTACCGGCATCGCAACATTCAACATCCAAGCGTCTACTATCCATTCATCCCTTCATATTCCTATAAAAAAATTCATTCCTTTGGAATGGAATTCACTTTCAAACCTCCAAGAGGAACTTCACCATATCCACTACATTATCATTGATTAAATGAGCTTCCTAGGCCCAACAATTTTAACCCACATTGATGAACATCTCCATGAAGCATTCCCTCACCATAAAAACATCTCTTTTGGTGGTTGCTCAATTATTCTTGTGGGAGACCTTACCCAATTACCACTAGTTATGGACATTCCATTGTATGCAGGCTCTTCCCATGGTACTGCACTTTGGCACAACTTCAACTCAGTTGTAACAATTTCAACTGTTTTTTTCCAGCAAGGAAATGACCCATCACAGGTCACCTTCAGGAACCTTCTTAACAACATCAGAAATGCAACAACTACTATAGAGGATTGGAAGCTTCTCATGTCTAGGACAAAATCCTTCCTTTCTAAGGATGAGTTATCTTCTTTCAAAGGTTCCATGCACTTATTTTCAACCAACCAACTAGCTCTGCTTCATAATATACACATGCGGAAGTATTTGCAAAATCCAATAGGACTTTCTATTGCTAAGCACATAAACAACAATGCTACTTCTCAAATTGAAGATGAGAAACTAGAGTGTGCAGTGTTGCTTTTCCCTGGGCAGCAAGTAATGTTAACATCAAGCTTATGGGTTTCAGCAGGACTCATTAATGGATTGCTCAGACAAGTGGTTGATATTTTCTACAAATCGAAACATCATCCTCCACAACTTCCAACATTTGTTGTTGTTAACTTCCAAAAGTACACTGGTCCTGCATGGGATACCAACAATCCTACTTTTCTACCAATTGCACCCATACAAAGGGAGGGTCGTACTCAAATCCCACTTAAAATGGCATGGGCATTAACAATACATAAATCTCAAGGCATGGAATTACCAAAGGCTACAATAGACATTGGTACAATGGAGCGTCAATGTTTGACCTTCGCTGCACTTTCCAAAGTCCCATTCCTTAAGGATCTTCACATCTCCCTAGCATTTTCCTATGATCCTTACAAATGTATGCAAGAGAATCCACATGTCAATGTAAGGAAAAATACAGAGACATTGCTACAATCAATGGAGCTACCTTAACTACATTCTATATTTAGCTACTTCTCTTCTTCCACTATTTCATTTTCCTTTACATCCTTTCAAGCTAACTCCAAATTCTCCCTTCTCCCTAACTACTTTTCTACTTTTCACGTGCAGGATCTGCTCCTCAAGAAGCTACAAATTACTTGTTGTAATCTACATATCAATGTTCTATTTTGCATTAACATATATGTACTCGCATCAAAACATTATAATGTAAGAGGATCGAAATGTATATGAATTCATTTAAATAGTCAAAACAATTTGACAAAAACAAATTAGAATTGCTTGACTTTTATATTTTTAGACCTACTAAATTCTTAAATGTAAGGATATATGAATCAAATTATAATTTTTTCATAATATTATAAATCTTATTTTTTATTATAAATTTAATTTATCCTTTTCTAGATATATCCAACAATTTTAAGTTTTTCTTTATATTTTTTTGAGATATTTTCTAATGATGTCCATTAACCTACCCTCTTTTTTTATATTATTAGAATTTGGACAATTTTAAGTTTTTCTTTATATTTTTTTGAGATATTTTCCAATGATGTCCATTAACCTACCCTCTTTTTTTATATTATTAGAATTTGGACATGTTTAGTGAGATTCAAAATGTTATGAATTCCATATTCATGATCCACATTTAAGAAATGTATAAATTAAATATTTATTGTTTCTCTTTATAAATCCAATAATTATTTATTATTTCTCTTTATAAATCCATATTCACGATCCACATTTAATAGATGTATAAATGAATTATTTTTATTTATTTAGTAGATAGATCCATAATTTTATGCAAGGTTTCTTGATTGTAAGATAAGAACTACACAAACTAACAATCCATTGTCATTTCGATGAGAGAAGAATAATTTTCATGATTACTTTTGAAATCTGGATAATGTAATGGACAATTATGTGAAGAATATAATGTCTTTAAAATATTGTATCAACCATAAGATTTTATTAACTAAAATTTGTGGTTCAACACTTCAAATTGTCTTTCTTGTTGTATATGTCCACATCTCCTTGCTTAGCTTGCAACACGATGCTCTTTTATTGCACCCCTAGATACAATTGCTAGTTTTAATAATTAGATATATTCCTACAAGGTTTAATTAGGACATTAGGCTTTCCTTTTCGAGAGATGATTTGACAAACACTGTTCACCTTCGTCGTCCTTTGGACCATACTGCGAATACCACGTGTTCACTATTTCTTTGATCAAACAATTTTGTCACATGTTTGCAGTCAGAGGAGAAACTGCAGGGAAATGATGGTTTTTCATCCCAGAGAAGGATCCACATGGAAATGATCGATTAGATGCTCACTTAAACTCTTAAATAGGATGTCCACTTGTTGGACGGATAGACTGACGACAAGTTGTTCGTCTATTAGAGACACCAAATTCCATTAAAGTCCTGCCAACTACAGGGACTTTCTGAATTCCTGGACATGCCTTTCCATTGACTAACGGATATGTAATGAATGGTGTTGAAGCCTAGATCCATTACCACCATTTCTTTTCCCATGGAAACTTAAGGAATATTGGGATGGCTATAAAGAAATTTAGTCTCATGAAAGAAAAATTTCATGGCAGATGGGTCAGTTATGAATATTTTCATGTAGCCATATGCACTGGCCATGGAAGATAAGTGTTTGATTCTTTGTTGTATATATATATATATATATATATATATATATATATACATGGAATGAGGGCGAGAGGGGGTTGAGCTGAATCATTATGAATAATAACTCTGCACTGGCAATAGATATCCTGTCTCACAACGGCGAGCAATACTCTACGAGTAATAAATCTGCACTATGAAAGAATAGAATGAAGCGGGAGAAGCACACTTTGAATATTGATTTCCTTCTCATTATTCAGAGTTGTTTAAATAGGAAATACAAATGACAATAGTAGCTTGACCTAACTCATGACCTAACTCACTAACTAACTACGGGTGAGATTACACTCTTCAACACACCCCCTTAATCTCAACTGGTAGTACATCATCAGCACTGTCTATGCCTAAGTGCTCTCCTTGATATACAAATGCATATGTTCCCAATGGTTTGGTGAACATGTCAGCGAACTGATCCTTAGAGCCACAAAACAGTAAAGAAATTTGTCCATCATTGACTAACTCACGAATGAAATGATAGCGAGTGTCAATGTGTTTGCTTTTTTTATGAAATACATTATGTTTAGACAATTGTATTGCAAAGTTATTATCACATAAAATAGAAGTGGGATATTTTGAAGTGTGTCCCATATCCTTTAACAGTTTTCTTAACCAAACTGCATGGAAAGCTGCTGTTGTGGCTGCTACATATTCTGCTTCTGCAGAAGACATGTTCACAATGGGCTGTTTCTGAGATTCCCAAGAGATCAGATTTGTACCCAAATGGAAAGCATAACCAGATGTGCTTTTCCTATCATCAAGACTACCTGCAAAATCACTATCAATGTACCCTATAAGAGTATTGTCTGGTGTATGAGTGTACCAGAGGCCATATCCAAGCATGCCTGCAACATATCTTAGTATTCTTTTTCCAACGTTCCAGTGAGAGTATTTGGGAGACTCCATAAATATGGAAATAAGATTGACAGCATACATCAAATCAGGTCTAGTTGCATTCAAATACATTAAACTGCCTACCATTTGTTTATAGAGTGTATTGTTTACTGCTGGTTCATCACCATTCTTGGTTAACTTGGTGCCAAGAGCTATAGGGGTTTCTGCTGATTTACATTTATCCATTCTGAATCTCTGCAAAATATTAGTAGCATACTTATGTTGGCAGATAAAAATACCTTTATCAGTTTGAGTAACTTCCAAGCCAAGGAAGTACTTCATCAGTCCAAGATCAGTCATTTCAAATTCCTTTTTCATGACTGTCCTGAAATATTCAAGCATGAAATTACTAGTGTAAATCATGTCATCAACATAAAGACATAACATCAATATTTTACCTTGCTCTGATTTGACATACAGAGTGTTTTGCTGAAACCATTGTTGATGAGGTAGGAGTCAATCCTAATGTACCGAGCTCGTGGAGCTTGTTTTAGACCATACAAGGATTTTTTCAGCTTATACACTTTGTCTTCATGACCCTTGACAGTATAGCCAGGTGGTTGGTCTACATAAAATTCTTCTTCAAGAATGCCATTAAGAAAGGCAGATTTCACATCCATTTGATACACAGGCCATTGATTTTGTGTTGCAATGGCAAGTACAGCTTTGATGGTATCCATCCTTGCTACAGGAGAAAAGGTTTCATCATAATCTATACCATACTTCTGTGCATAACCTTTGGCAGCCAACATTGCCTTTTTCTTTTCAAGTTCTCATTTTTCATTCAATTTGGTCTTATAGACCCATTTGACTCCAATACTGGTTTTGTTTGCAGGGATGTCAACAAGCTCCCAAGTCTGATTTTTCTCCATTGCATCAATCTCTTCATTCATGGCTTTTACCCATTGTGCATCCTTCACTGCTTCATTAAAAGATGTGGGCTGACAGGAGAAGAGAGCAAATTGAAGTTGCTCGTCAAGAATTGGAGTCTGTTCATATAACACTCTCAAGCTTTTGGTTTTCCGGTTCTGTGGTGGACCACCTGATGCATCTTCTTGCTACTGTACTTCCAATCTTGGAAGTCTGTGTTGTCTCCTTTCACACACCTGGGTCACGTGGCAGAAATCTTCAAGTCACTTAGTGTGTCCTTGGGGGCAAGTCTCGAGTCAAGGCTGTCACCTTGTTCTTGACTCTTTCGTTTAGGCTCAACTCCTAACGAAGCCAAGGGGGGTAGACCCTATTAAGTTACTAAGGATAATTACTTAGTATGGTGATGTTAAACTGAACGAGTTACTTAGGAGTTTGAAATTTAACTATAGACAATCAAAAATGACAAGATACAAAAATGAACATACGAAAGCACAATGCTGAGACACAATATATATATATATTATATATAAAGCAAGAAAATAACCAATGCCTTAGAATGGAGTCAAAAAATAAAATCAATGTACTTGCATGTGCTTGGAGTGAATGTTTTGCAATTGCCTCTTGGTACGTTTTAAGTTAATGTGAAATATGAGTTCATTAAAATTAGGCGAAGGGGTGTACTCTAGATATACCCGAGAGTACTTGGAGTATGTCCAAAACTAAACCTTCACGGCTACCCGCAAGGAATATGTGGGATGAATGGAGTCTCTAGGGCTATTGTTCATAATGCACCCATTAGGGTGTGACATAGATCAACGCCCCCAGGTCACTTTTCAGGAGTTCCTGCTTCCTTTGGGTATTTTGCCACCGTAATGGTTTGATCTAGGTGTTGGATTTTCACCTGATGGTTTGTCAATTTGGGAGAGTGAATCCTAATTATTCTAGTCACTCAAGTGCTTTTGATACAGCTTAACTGATCAGACGAACCACAGCCAAGTGCAAAGCATACACACCAGAGTCTTGTCAATTTTAGCAAATTTTAAGATGGGTGTTCTTGTTAAAAAGAAAACCCTCCAGGAACCTCTTTCGATCCAAGTGGATCTCAATCGGGGAATCAAGGAGGGGTTAATTTTATAATAGCTGATGAAACAATTGATGAAAAGGAAAACACATATACACAATTCTGGTTTTCTAATTAGTCCTACCACGCATCTCTTTCCCCTTTCGGGTCAATCGGGAAGTCATGGGGTAAGTATTAAGATTAATTTGAAATCTCAAATATGGAATATGGAAATGATAATAAATCAAAGTATACTACCCTACAGATTAGAACTATGCTAGACTAAAAAGAGATGAACAAAATGTAAAAAATTGACACCGACGCAAATCCGCCCAAGTGGGATGGTGAATAGGCTCGAAAGAGCCTATTTGAAAGGACCTCTTATTTTTATTAGCAGCGATTTACAATATCAGAAAATTGAAATTGATGCACTTTGGTCCTTGTTATCTGGGATCCAAAGGCTTACAACAAGCTTGTAACAAGCTTGAATTAAAACACAGTGGTGGGGGAAGCTTCTGAGAAGCTCTGGTTTGTCCAAGAGTCAGAAATTTGGTAGAGTCTCCTTCTCTTTTATGTTAGACCTGATAAAAAAATAGTGAGAAATTAAAATCAAATATGCCCAAACACATTTTAAAAGTGTTTTGGGTCACCACGCTAATTACCAGAAAAAAACTAAGTAAAAATTGTTAAAGAGGGGTAATCTAATTTCTGCAAAAAGGAACCAAGGAAAGCAAGCTTTCCTTGGGATCTTGGCTTGTTGTTTGGGCAGCCAATGAGATGTGCACTTTTATTGCAGAATTTAAATCTTTGAAGAACAAAAAAGGAAGCTACCTTGTGAGCAAGTTTTAGATCTATGCTTTAGCTACTTGCAAAAAGGGAATTTCCTACACCTATATCTATCTTTATGAACTGATATTCTTTATGAAATTATAGATCTAAGCAGCAAAACTCTTATAAAATAGATCTAACAATATATATTCAATTCTTGGAACTAGATCTGATCATAAGAGAAAGAGACAGGTAACCAGAAGATTGATTTTAAAAGAAAGGAGGAAGAGAAGGGGAAAGGCCCATTGTTGGATGGATCTGCAATGGAAACTTGTTAGTGGAAGATAGAGGGGCAATGTCTTCACAAAGATTTTGGATGTATAGTGGAGTCAAACTAGATCCACAGCTCATCCAATCCTTGCTACCTGAAAGCTAAACACACAATCCTGCACGAAACCTCATGAAATTTGGATATATATATGAAAAAGAGACAAGAATTACATGCAAATAAACTTATTAAACATGTATAATCTAGATATTATAACATATATGCTATGAGATATAAGAAAAACAAGTAACCTTACTTTCCCAACTATACTCCTATTGATTCAGCTGAATCGTTCAAGCCAGACAGGGTTCCCATGCAGAAATTGAGAGAAAAGCTGGCAACATCAATAGCCGTAAGACAATGCTTAATCCACACACATGAGACCATTACACCATTTGGCCTCCAAAGCTTCTT
Source organism: Pseudotsuga menziesii (assembly GCA_001517045.1). Taxonomy (NCBI): domain Eukaryota; kingdom Viridiplantae; phylum Streptophyta; class Pinopsida; order Pinales; family Pinaceae; genus Pseudotsuga; species Pseudotsuga menziesii. Next base: position 233,699 of record LPNX011070168.1, on the reverse strand, counting down.
TATTCCAACAATCAAAAGATTACAATAGTATTACAATAGCAAGCCCTTCAATCCAACTCTAACTAGCTTGGAAGAGGTAGCTTAAGCTTTATTTATACAAAAAATAGGAGATCCAGCCCAGGGGGGCACAAATCCCAAGGAGATAGACCACTGTAGCTGAAGGACAGTCCATCAATGCCTGATCTATGTCTAATTGAGCCAGATCTAACTCTCACTGAGTGCAATTGTCAATCAAAGAGCTGATCTGATGGACACCTCAACCTGTTTACTGAAGCATCCACCAAAACTCATCCATATGAGCCAAAACGTGTGGAGGAGAGAGGGAGGGCGAAATTCCCCATAAAGGATGCTAAAGATCAACTCTGGATCTGATTTGATCACCTCCTTTAGTCAAGGATTTGTCAGATCCAGTCAATCTGGTTCAGATCTGACTGATTTCAATCAAATTGGCTGAGAATCCACTGATCTATGATTCTAGATTTGCTCTATTATTCATCAATTTATTAATTAAAATAATCAATAATTGATTTTTGGGGCTTTCTGACCTGAGTGATGGAAAATCACTCAAAATTAGGAAATAGTGGGTCCATGGGTTTACATGGTGCTCTTAGCTTGAAAATGAGCACCTACATGACTGAAACTAATTATTTGGCCCACTTTTATTACAAAATCAAATTTTCAAATTAAACTATTAAAAAATTGCCTAAGTTTTCGAAAAAATAAATTTTAATAAAAAACACTGAAAAAATTAAAAAAATAAAAAAGTTGAAAAAACCTAGGGAAACTTAGACATGTTCATATGACTCGACCACGATGCCGAGCATGTTTATACATTGACACATAGACTCTAATAACCTCAATAGGCCTAAATGCCAAGCCGACCACCCCAACTTTGGAGGTATGGAGTGAAAAACTTAGAAATTATCAGTCGTTTATTCAACAACCAATAATAACCAAGGGAAAAAACACCCTGGGCTGATCGGATTGACAAATAAAGTCTAAGAGACCAAGTCTTTTACAGGCACTATCATGATAGAACATTTATTACAATCCCCCCATGGGGTATGAACATGTGATATAGTACAACAAAGCTTCCCAGAAGTAAGACTGAAGGTCTTTTGAAGTCCGAACAAGTTATCCTTGTCTGGTTCACCAGGCTCACTTGATAAAAAACCACTAAGTACAACTTAGGTGGTAATAGTCTAATAGGTAGATATGGCTGATATGAGCGTTCTTCATGTTGTATGTCTGAAGGATCACTCCAACATTTGTCTTCAATGAACATTACATCTCTGCTCACCATAAGCTTCTTGGCGATAGGATTATATAGCTTGTATGCCTTGTGTTGTTCACTATAACCAGTGAAAATGCAGCATTCACTTTTCTTGTCTAACTTTCTTCTGAGTTCATCAGTTATATGCACAAAGGCAACAGAACCAAAGATTCTGAGATGTGAGATACTAGTCTTAGTGCCACTCCATGCTTATTCAGGAATCTTGTCTTGAACAGTTACTGTGGGTAATCTATTGAGCAAGTATACTGAGCATCCAACAACTTCAGCCCAATACTCATTTGACAGTTTCTTGTGTGACAGCATGCTATGGGCCATGTTCATGATGGTCTGGTTCTTCCATTCAGCAACTCCATTCTGCTATGGAGTGTATCTGGTTGTGAAATGTCTCTGGATGCCATGCTGCTTACAAAAGTATGAGAACTCATGTGAATCATATTCAACTCCACCATCTGACCTGAGCATTTTAATGGACTTTCCAGACTGCTTCTCAGTGAGAGCCTTGAACTCTTTAAACTTGGAGAATGTATTTGATTTGTGCGTGAGAAAATGAATCCATGTTTTTCTGCTAAAATCATCAATAAAGGTCAAAAAATAAAAACTGCTTCCTATGGATTGGGTTTGCATGGGTCCACAAAGGTCTGTATGAACTAACTCAAGTTGCTCTTTGGCTTGAGATGTGGAAGTGGGGAAATTGTCCCTGTGATGTTTACCAGTGATACAATCCTCACAAGTGTTGGATTGTTTATGAATAACCGGTAATCCTTTGACCATTGAGTGTTTGTGTAGGATATTGAGAATCTTGAAGGGAAGATGACCGAATCTATGGTGCCATAACCAGGATTCATCTTGACTGGAAACTATATGAGCTACATGATGTAGAAGGTTGGCACTCCTAAGACTAAGAGGAAAGATTCTATTCTTGGTCATTTCAACTTTGGCTATGAGTCTCTTACTAGGAGGTTCATCATAGATAGCACAGTATGTATCATGAAACCTAACATCATACTTATTCTAAAGTAATTGACCTATATTGATCAAATTTAGAGTCAAATGAGGTACATAAAACACCTCATGAATGGACATTTTTTCATTTTGATTACTAAGTACACGAATAATACCTTTTCCTTTTGCTAGAACTAGAGAGTCATCTCCTAGCTTGATATTCGTGACAACAGAGGAATCCAGAATAGAGAATAATGACTTGTTACCTGTCATGTGATTGATGCAACCACTATCTAGTAGCCATAGATCTGAGCTACAATGTTCTTCAGTTGTTTGATAAGACAGAAACATCATCTCTGACGAGCCTTCTTCTTCTTTGGAGACATTGGCTCTGCTATTATTCTGATCCGCTTGCTTCTTTCTGCATTCTCGTTCATAGTGGCAATACTTCTTGTAGTAGTTACACTGAACATTAGAATTATTGGTCCATATCTTGCCTCTTCCCCTCTGACCTTGAGAGTTGTGAGAGTGTTCTGAATGCTCTGAGTGTTCATGATTGTGATTGGTTCTGTCTTCTGCAGATCGAGACCATCGGCCTCTTCTTCCTCTACCTCGTCCTCCTCTGCCTTGACCTTTGTTGAGGGAAGCCTCAGTGTTGAATGCATTGGTCAACGATTCCTCTTCTTGAGTGAATCATACTTCATGAGATAGAAGAGATCGAGTCAATTCTTCTAGGGTGAACTTAGAAAGATCTTTTGCTTCTTCTATGGTAGTCACTACCAAAGCAAACTTCTTGGTGAGACACCAAAGAATCTTTTGAACAACGATCTTTTGTTCTAGCGGTTCACCATAGGTTTGGAATTGGGTCACAATACCTAAAACCCTAGTCATGAATTGATCCACAGTTTCTGACTCTTTCATCTTCAAACTTTCAAATTGAAGGCGTAGGGTTTGCAGTCTTACCGTTTTAACGCGATCGGTTCCGTTGTAAGCCAATGCAAGCAAATTCCAAGCCTGATGTGCACTGGTAGCACCTGAGATCTGTGGAAAAATGGACTCTTCAATGCAACTTTGGATCATCCATGTGGCTATGAGATCTCGGTCTCGACAAGCTTCGAGAGCATTCTTCTGGGCATTATTCATTGCGGCCAGAGCAACCGCTTCAGGTTCTTTGAACTCGGTTTCCACCTTATCCCAACATTTGTTGAGTTGCAGAAATGTCTTCATTTTTATAGACCAAAATTCATAGTTAGATCCGGTCAGAACAGGTCCAGATATCGGCTTCAAAGAGCTCGTATTAGCCATCGGATATGACTAAAAAAAAATATTTGCTCTTACCTTTTTTTTTTAAATAAAAAAAACTTTGCTTAGCCTTGTGTTTTTTTTTTTGAATAAAAAATACCTTGCTTAGGTTTTTTTTTTTAATAAAAACCAGCACCGCAAGAATTTTCATGAATCTGGTGTAGATGCAGATCCAAATGTCAGGTCTGGAATAAAAGTCACTCTCCAAAATGGAGATCGTTTTGATTTTTCCACCATGAAATTTGCAGAATAAAACTCTAGCGAGGTCTTTTGCCCTTGCCTTTTTAAATTAAAAAAAACCCCTTGTTTTTTTTAAATAAAAACAAACAGCACGGCTCCAGGTACAAAAGCAATAGGCGGTGGGAGGTGCGGTGCTAGAAATCCGTCTATGTAGCGGCTATTCACCACTTATGCCAAATATCAGCAAAGCGGTGGCACTGCTTTTCTCTTCTTCAAAACAGGCGGTGGCACCGCTCTTTTACTGCGATCCGTTACACTTTGATCCGATCCGCTCCAACTTGTGATCCGTTACACTTTGATCGGATCCGCTTTAACTTGATCAGATCAACCCACTGGCAAGATCTGGATGATAGAGCTCCCTCCTGTAAGAAAGAGACAGATCGGGAACAACGATTTGGAAAAATAAAATTCAAAAATCCTTCAGGTTTTTTTTTTAGGGTTAGGGCAAAAATAACCAAAAATAAAATTCAAATCTAGGAAAATAAAAAAAATAGAGTGCTGTAGCTCCCTAGGCAATAACTCCGTAGGAAACCAGCTTCCAAATGGCTTTGCTTCGTGAGAGTGATTTTCACTCTGTGAAAAGGCTTACCCCAACAATGGATGGATCATGCTGTAAGCTCTGATACCATGTGAAAGAATAGAATGAAGTAGGAGAAGCACACTGGGCAGATTGATTGCCTTCTCATTATTCAGCCCTGTTTAAATAGGAAATACAAATGACAATAGTAGCTTGACCTAACTCATGATCTAACTCACTAACTAACTACGGGTGATATTACACTCTTCAACATGCACTAGCAATAGATATCGTGTCTCACAATAGTGAGCAATACTCTACATGCAGCAAAACTTTTAAGAGGGTACAAACCCTCGTGCATGTAAAATATGCAGAGTCGCCGACACCATGTGTATGCTGCGTTGCATACCCCATACATGCAACATGCATTAAGTCTTCATGCGGATCATATTTATTGGAAAGATAATTCCGGCTACCATGGGCCATGATACCGAGGATGTATGTGTTTGTCATAACAAATAAATCCCATGCCATTCATCCATACACACAATTCTAGAGGCTGTCTTCGATGGAACATGTAATAAATATTCCATGGATCGATGTAAAGGAATTCAAATTTCAAATTTGAATTTGTAAACCCATATTTTGGGCGGGTCTATATTGCTTCTCCAAATGTTTTTCTGTCTGCTCTCTGTTGCTTAGACCTTGTTTGTAGTTACAATCTATTTTCCTTCACATGCACTCACAGCATCAACACAAACTTTATGGTTCTTGGACTCGTTTCAATCTGTTTTCCTTCACCTGCACTCACAACATCAACATAAAATTGAAGGTGCTTGGACTCGTTTCAAGGACATGAGGATGCCATAAACACAATGATCGTTTCTTTGGTTGGTTTTGTGTACATTTCCTCGGCCAACTCCACCATCAAAGTCTGGATGAAATATGCACACCATAAAAAGCATTCACTTGTAAAATCGGGTGGAGGTGATTCTTCCATTTTCTTGTGGGAGGTCGATAAAATGGTGGATAGAATGAACGTCTCTGTTGCAAGCGAGTTGAAAGGGAACATAGAAGTTGTGTTGTGCATGGCAATAGTTTGACATCGTTTGATATAGATTTGCAGATAAGAGAATTTGAGTTTGGAGGAGAGAAGCGGATGGATGCTTTGCATAGCTATGTAGGTGTTTTGGAAGGCCATACGTCTCCAGTAAAGTGTATAACTGCATGCATGGATGATTTGATGAAGTGCTTCCCAATGTATACAAGAATCTTGGATGGGGAAATTCGAGTATTGCATGTACTACATAACATTGTGAAGGAATAGATATATTGACTGATGCATTAGATCGGGTGGGTTTGATTTTTTCAGCTTGCGAAACGTCCTTCAATTACCATATTTGAGTGAAATTGAGTCTGTTGATTGTTTGCACTCAAATTGAGTTTGGTGATAGTTGTAATTTGCAGCTGACTCCTTATTATATTCACTGTTAATATATGTATGTTAAATTATGTCAGTTTGAACAAAATTTATAGAATGATAATGTAGCAAATGAAATGGGGTTGCAAATGAAGAATTGCATTAAAAAGACAATTGGAAATCGAGTGCAATGGATCTGGTTTCTGCTGAAAAAAAAGGGAATAATATTCTACAAAGTATGCCACTAACCTTTATTTTTTTTCTTATAGATATATTTCAAGTTAACATGACTCCACCGAAGTTTAGTTCAAACACATGGCTCAATTTCAGTAGACTTTCATGACTTTATATTAGATGACTAATAATGAGTCATATATTTAAGAACACGGCACGGTAATCTTTGGTGTTTGTTTGTTTGAGGCCTGTAGTTTTCATTTCTATGGATTAAGCTTGGTATGCATTAAATACTTTTAAGTTTATTGATAGTCTAATCAATGTTAGACACTCTTTTAGGAAAGGTTGATGGTAAATGCATTACCAATCTTTCTTAACTAAAACATAATTAGGACTTTGCTTTTGCGATAGCTTAAAAAATTAAATATTATAAAGAGGATAATTACATCCCTTTGATCTCATTTTTTATGTAAATATTTTTTTTTCCAGATCCAACTTTCTTTATGATCCACGTTACAAATTTTGAAAGAAAAGTTTATATAAAACTTAAAGATGGTATATAAAACTTAAAAGATTATTGACAATAAAAATATTCTTTTATCTTACTTTTTATGTAAGTATTTTTTTTAAAATCTAAGTTTCTTTATGATCCAGGTTACAAGTTTGAAAGAGAAGTTTACATAAAACTTAAAATTTTTATGTAAAACATAAAAGATTCTTGGCCATAGAAATATTTAGTTCTTGTAGCTTTAGGATTTAATTATTAAGAGTTTTGCTTAGTAATTATTTACATGAATTCTATACTTCTATGTTGCTTTTAAGTATGAAATTTAATTTTCTATATAAATGATGGTTGACTTTTTTTGTTTGAAGAAAATGTTGTGTTTTACAAATTGTGAAAAGAAATTTTAATAAGACTAAGAGTTCATATGAAATTAAAATATTACAAATAATTAAAACAATTAATTATTAAACAATGTTTTAATTTTAATTATAATTAATTAACAAAATATTTTATTGTTCTTAAAATAAGATGATGCAATGATTTAAATTTTTTTATATTTCAAACCTTAGAATTTTCTTTTCAAACAATAATCAAGAGGATTTTCACTGTTTTATCACTGGATAAAGGCAAATGTCTTATGAATATTTAACATTTAATTACTATCATTTCCTTAAATATTTTACTTTGGTTATTTAAATCATGTCAAGTTATATTAGGTAAATCTTTACATAATCAAAATGTCTTTTAGAAAAAGGGATTCTTAAGTGTATTTTTAGAATTTAAATATTTGAAATATTTTTACACGTTGAGCTAGGCTAGAACCTATAGGCAATGAGCAGTAAGCTAAACTCTTGATCATTTGAACTTCAATTTTTTTGGGCTAAAATTAGGGTGAAATTGTTCAAAGGGTAGTTTTTCCTAATTGGAATTGCATAATCTGGGTGCCCCACAAATAATTGAGAGTCTTGAATCCAGTTTTGCAATAAAAATTGCAATTTTAACATTGAAAATATTATCTTCAACAACAAATCGTGTTACACAATTCTAATCTAAATTACTTGAAAAGATGCATAGTCTAGACATTAGCCAACTCTAATTGGTATTAGCCATTAAAGGCTCCAATATGCTTTTTAAAGGTTGGAGTTTGTAGGGGAGGGGACCTCCCTAGCAAGATTAACAACAAATTGGGAATCGCAGCAGGATACGTCACTGACCTTAGAATGGCCGCTCAAAGTGTGGGTTGAGGACTCCTAGGAATATGATTTCAAAGTTTTCAGCATGGTCGGTTGGGTAAGCATGGAGTGGTCACTCGTGAATGGACTAGGTTCCTCCCTTCTAGTGTACGACAAAGGTGTGTCAATTTCCCCTTTGTCTATTATATTATCTCCTTTTATTTTTATATCATTCAAATTACTCAAGACTTTGCTATGGGTTGGAAGAACTGAATGATAGATCAATACGGGATTAGCAAGCCCCTTCCACATGTCAATGATCTTTAGTTTAATGTCCATTCACTGCTCTTTTTATTTGAGTTTAATTTTCGTTCAGGATTCCTGCACTTGGTACTTGATATTGAATGATGAGGTTTCCCCTCTATGAAGTGTAATAGGTTTTTGAAGCTTTCCCTCTCTGGTCAAGTTTATTGAATATTCCACGATAGAGATCTCTATATGTTTAGGAATAAGGAAGATTACCTACAACAAGCACAAAATATGCTCTGAAATAGTCCTTAGTTCAATCCAAAGGGATTGCATAGAATAAGACAAAGCAATAATACTAAGTAGATTAGTACAAGAAAGAGAGGGTAGGGCTTGAGTTGTAGCGTCAACTAGTTAGCAGGTATTGTTGAGACATTTGACACAATTAAGTGGCTTTTTTTTCTCTTCATTATTGTGGTTTTGTACTCAATGTCACCTATTGCTGGTTGGATATGCTAACCTTTTGAAGATGAAGATGATCACCTATTCAAATCCCTTTCTCAGCATGAATATGAGAATGAGGGTGCGAACATGAGAATGAGGGTGTTCATGTAATTGAAAATCCCATTCTAGAGACACCATCAGGATCCGCACCAACTGAGCCAAGTCGACCCCCCCCCCCCCCCAACAATTTGATCCACAAAAAGATTGATATCCATATCCACACAAAGTTTTCTCAATTTCCTTTGCATTGGCGACCATCCTGTGTCAAGTATCGGTGCCCATCCAAGGATGAGGAAGGGAAAGAGAATGAGAGCATATGTTGCTTTAGGGCATGTGAAGGCACCATGCTGCCGTAGTTGAAACCCCAGGGAATTTGTGTTGAGAACAATAAAATTTATGCAAACATCCATGGTCCTGTACTCAAACATATGATACCAAACTTATTTTTATAGAATTGTTTTTGCAAAGTCCAAAATTTATATAATATGATGGTCATCACTGATAAGTGTGTTGGAAAAAGTAATTACTTGCAGATCCATATCTGATCTCAGCCGACTCTGTCAGAGTATGTATCAGTAAAGATCTTGTCGGTCAGTCTGACAAGAGGGAAGAGTCCACGATTCAACAATCTAAACCAGTCGAATTAATTTATGAAGCTAAGTTGTTAGGTAGATAGTTATTGCAGTATTTAATGGTGAGTCAGTTGATTCACCTAGAAGAAATTTTAAGGTTTCCTATAAATAGAAGAAGAAGATTGTAAATTAAGTTAGACACAATATAGAGTGAGAGAGAGCTCAGAGGATAGCACAGAGTGAAGAAAGAATTTTGTCGAAGCTCAAGCTTCTGTGTATGTGATTCTGTTGAAGAGCCAAAGATCTGTAAAAGGATCAGTCAGTGAGCCGACAAGTTTGGATCAGTCAAAGAGCCGACAAGTTTGTATTACCTTTGTTATTTCCGAACAATATATATATGAAATAGTTTATGGTTGAATGCATGTTTATTTAGCTACACGATATTTCCATATTTACTTGTGTAATGTTGTTTATAATTACGGTTGAGTGAAAGAGCAAGAATCCATAAATTTCTCACTCCGTGAAAGTTACAGGTTTTACGGTAGAGTCATTGACTCAAGTCTTCCTAAATATTTGGTTATATTCTCTTATAAGTTCTTTATAATTGTTAATGTGTTGGTTTTTACTTCATCTTACTCATAGGTGAAAAATATTTGTAATTTCTTAAGTCTTTTAGACTAAGAAACATACTCTGTAAACTCCAACTAAAACCAAACCAAAATAAGTGAGTGCAAGTAAATGGGTTGAGTAAAACCGACTGGTGGTCAAAGTGATCAGCTGACTAGTGGTCAAAGTGATCAACCGACTAGTGGTTGAAGTGGTCAAGCCGAGTAGTGGTCGAAGAAGTCAAGCCGAATAGTGGTCGAAGTGAAGTTACAGACAAGTGGTGGAAGTAAAACATGTCGGTAGAACTGACAAGTAAGAACTTGTCGAGGTAAATTAGTCGGGTCTAAAAGGCCGACCAAATTTGATAAACTTGTCTAGTTGGGAGTTAAACAAGTTTCACATGAAAAATAAAAAGAAAAAGAGGTCGACGTGAAATTTAATTTTATTACCTAAGAGGTAAACTCAAGTTTAGTTGGCTCAGTTTTGGCTAACTGGTATCATAGCAAGGTTTAGGAAAGAAATACTGTCTTAAAAAGTGGAAAATAATTTTCTAAGGAAAGTTAAAAATTAAAAATGGCTTCCACTTCTGGTTCATTGCAAACTCCAATTTTTACAGGAAAGAATTATGAATATTGGTCTCTAGCTATGAAGGCTTTGTTCAGAGGTCAAGATGTTTGGGAGATAGTCCCGCATGGTTATGCAGAACCAACAGACATGACAACATATAACAATCTCACACAAGTTGAGAAAGATGTCTTGACGGAACAAATGAAGAAAGATGGAAAACATATGTTTTACATACATCAAGACATGCATGAAATCATGTCTCCTAAGAGTAGAAGCAGCAGTTAATGCTAAGCAAGCATGGGATACATTGGATACTACCTATCAAGGCTTGGGAAAGGTAAAGACTTCTAAGTTGCATATTCTGAGAAGAGATTTTGAATCTCTATCCATGAAAGATTCAGAGACTGTAGACTCATTCTACACCAGAGTTGTTGGTTTGATAAACCAGCTGAAATCTCATGGAGAAGACATAGAATACCAAAGGGTTGTTGAAAAAAATATCAAAAGTCTTCCCCCAAGATTTGAAAAATTGGTTGTGGCCTTGGAAGAACAAAAGGACATGTCAACATTTACCAATGATGAGTTGCAAGCTTCACTCATCAATCATGAACACAGACTCAGAAGAAAACAAGCATCATTGGAAGGTGCATTCGCAACACAGTCATCCATAAGCCGTGGTAAAGGCAGGAGAATAAAAGACTTCAGAGTCAGAGGAAGAAGTTCTTCAAGAGGAGGATGAGGCAAAAGTCCTGCAAATGTCGGTGGTAAAGGAGATAATCAGAATGAAAGTCAGCCAAGTGGCTATAGGTTTGATAAATAAAAAATTCAATATCATTATTGTAAGAAAATTTTTCATTATGCACATGAATGTACGAAGAAACAATATGACCAAGAAAGGCAAAGCCGAAATCAGTCGACCAACACCAGCACTCCGACAAGTGCAATGTTAATGGAATCCACATCTCTAATTGAATGCAACGCTATTCAAGAAAGTCCACATGACATATGGTACTTAGATTCAGGCTGCAGCAATCACATGACTGGTAATTTAAATTTGTTTTCCAGTCTAGATAATTCAGTTCAAATTGATGTTACACTGGGAAACAATGTCCAAGTTACTGTTTTAGGAAAAGGCAGTGTTAATTTTCTAACCAAACAGGGGGAGAGTAAGTATATCCCTGATGTCTATCTTGTCGAAGGTTTGAAACATAATTTGTTGAGAATTGGGAAACTGATACAGAAAGGCTACAGAGTATACATAGAAGATGACCACTGTGTGATCAAAGACAAGTGTCCAAGTGACTAGTTGATAGAAAAAGTGCCAATGACAAGCAACCGTGTGTTTCCAATGAGGATAGTTCCTGGCATGAAAGGGAAGACAAACACAAAAGATGCATTCAAGGAATAAAGTAAAGAAGTAGTCGAGTACCTCGACAAGAAAGAAAATGGCAGTGCTAATTTGTAGGTTGCATTTCAAACATAAGTTCAGGATGAATCCTGGTTATGGCATTTTAGATTTGGACATCTGAATTTTTGTGGGATGAAGCTACTGCACACAAAGAATATGGTGAAGGGATTTCCATTGATCGACAGACCAAAAAGGGTTTGTGAAGGCTACATTTTTGGTAAGCAGCACAGAGAGACTTTTCCAGTTGGAAAGTCATATAGAGCATGCACACCACTTGAAATTGTGCACTATGATATTTGTGGTCAAATGCAGACATCATCCATTGGTGGCTGCAATTATTTTCTAACTTTTATTGATGATTACTCAAGAAAAACATGGGTATATTGTTTGAAAGATAAATATGATGCATTTATTTATTTTCAGTAGTTCAAGGCACTCGTGGAGAACCAGAGTGGACACCGCATCAAGATCTTAAGGACTGACAAAGGAGGTGAATATGTCTCAAATGAATTTCTAAATTTTTGCAAGACTCGTGGCATATGGAAGCAATTCACTGCATGGTATACACCTCAGTAGAACGGTATTGTCAAAAGAAAGAATAGAACCATTATGGAGATGGCGCGCAACATGTTGGCAGCCAAGCGTTTTCCAAATGAATATTGGGGTGAAGCAGTTGTAACTGCTGTATACATTATGAGTCAGTGTCTGACAAAGAGTGTGAAGAAAAAATTTCCCCAAGAAGCATGGACAAGTATGAATCATAGTGTTTCTCATTTAAAAGTTTTTGATTGTGTTGCATATGCTCATGTTCTAGATGAGCTGAGAAAGAAGCTAGACAAGAAAGGACAGAAATGTATTTTTGTCGGCTATTCTGAAGATACAAAATCATACAAGTTATATGATCTTGTCACAAGGAAAGTGATAATCAGTAGAGATGTTCAATTTGTCTAGAACGAATCATGGGATGGAACTATTGACACAAATGTCAAGATTGTGTCGGATGTCGACAATGATGATATGGCAAAGGAAGTGGTTCAAACACCACATGTAAGTCAACCGGTCGCAGCACCATTGAATCCCATGACACCACGACATGGTTCAACACAAGGACCATCAACACAAGTGGCAGCTCAAGCTACACTGACAAGTACACCAAGAGGACAATAGACTCCATCAAGCATTTTGTCAAGGTCGACATCGACAGAACTGGTGAAGACAAGAAGTATGCATGAGATATATGAAGTTGGTACACCAAATTCATTCTCTCTCTTTGCATTATTTTCTCGTATTTATGATCCATGAACATTTGAAGAAGCTATTGAAGAAGAAGTATGGGCACAAGCCATGGATGAAGAAATAGAATGCATTAAGAAGAACCAGACATGGGAACTGGTAGATGTACCAAAATACAAAGATGTAATCAGTGTCAAATGGATTTACAAGACAAAGAAAGATGCTAATGGGAATGTGCAGAAGCACAAATTAAGAATGGTAGCAAAAGGGTTCACACAACAACCCGACATAGAATTCAATGAAACATTTGCACCTGTTGCACACATGGATATAGTTAGAACAGTCTTGGCCATTGCCGCACAAAAAAAATGGCATGTTTATCAAATGGATGTCAAGTCATCATTTTTGAATGGATATCTAGAAGAGGAAGTATATGTGGAACAACCAAAAGGGTACGAAGTTCCAGGTAAAGAGCTGTTATCTCCTAAATAAATCAATTTTCAATAAGTCCACTCAAACAATTTATTTTTTGATAGTGATGAATATTTGAGGTCATATTATGAAAGATATTTGGGTGACTAACAAATTTGGAATATCTGATGTTCTGTTTTTCAAGAAATTTGAAAGTTTTAGATTTCGATGGCTTAGGCAAGCTTTCTAACAGCTCATTAGCCACCAAAAATCCCATCTTTCGGTAGCTAAAAGTTTTGACTCAGGGCCATGTTAACCACCGAAATCCTGTTGATCATGTTTTTTACAAAATTTTGAAAAGGGAACTTTCGGTGGCTTAGGTGAACTCACCAATAGTTCATTAGCCACTGAAAGGCCCATCTTTCGGTGGCTTAGCAAGCAGGTCTAGGAAGACATTAGCCACCGAAATCTAATTAAATACGTTTTTGGAAAGGGAAACTTTCGTTGGCTTAGGCAAATGGACCAATGGATCATTAGCCATCGAAAGCCCCACTTTCTGCAGTTAACGAATTAAACCTTAATTTCTTTTAACCACTGAAAGTTACAAAAAGGGAAAACAATTATCTTTCCATCAAAATGAAAATTGTTAGCATGAGGCATGCCATAGTTTAGCATGAATAAGCACCGAAAAGGTCGGGGAACTGTAGTAAATCATAAATTGATGGCTAAGAGGTCATTATTGATTTGAACTGACTAATAAGAGATGAAAACCCTATCCTACCCTCCACCTATCCCACGACTGTAGTTAAACCTCCACGAAGCATCAAAGTTCCAGTTAAAGTGATTGCTCTGCTAGCTATCTCGTGGTTATCACCAGAATCCACCATCATCTTACTCAGGTACCAATCGAGTGGTTGACCCATCAAAATCAGCACCATATCCTTAGTGTGCTCCACATTCTTTGCATGCATCCATACTGCTCAAGGCCATCCCTAAAACCAACACGGTCATCTCCTTCCCCAGGGTTCGAATTTTGATTTTGAATGTACAAGAAGAGTAGTCCAGAGATGAAGAAAGGAGGAGGACCTGCACAAAAAAATCAAAACACAGGTTTTCGTGGCTAAGAATCATTTCAAAATGATCTCTAAGCCACCAACAACGGACTTTCGGAAGCTAAGACCGAAATTTTAGGGCATTCCAAGCCACCAAAATTGGCGTTTTTATGTGAAAAGTCATCTTTTTAAAATAACGATTATGGGTGATTGAAGAATCATTTTGCAAAACGCTCGAAGGTTTTTGTTCCCAAAATGTTAGAGACCAATAAATACTCTCTGTTTTCCTATGGGTATTTGACATTGAGAGAATCAAATCCATCTCCAAGGCCTAATTTTTGGATCTCAGAATTTCCCTGTTTTACACATGTTTTTGAAGTACATATCTCGGGAAAATGAAAATGAATTTCAAAAAATTAAGAGATTTTTTTGCTCATAACACACCAATATACAAAAACCTCTTTCTGTTTATACACATGTCTCACAGATTGGAAGGAAAAATCCATCTCTGAGCCCCAGTTTTCAACAATTTAGCCAAATTTTTAAGGCAAAAGATGACCTGTCAGTCATCCAGGTGGAATTTTTGACCTCATATATCAAGCCATGAAGATTTGCTACAGATGTAGGAGAATTTTTAGCACTAGAAAGAAACATACTCAACCTGCCTTACTCAAAATATGAAGATCAAGAAGAACAAGAAGCTAGAAACCCTAGCAAAAGTGGTAATAAACATCTTTGGCCTAGAAGCAGCCTGTGAGACAACTGCCAATCCAAATCCTATGCAGGCTAAAGATACATCAAAGGGACAACACCAAAACCTCTAAAATAGCCAGATAAAGAATTCATACCCTTAATATCAAGCACACTTTGCACTAGAATCCCTAGCAGAGGCAACAATAAGCCTTCAAGATCGAGAGGCATCCCAGGATGCTGCTGTTTTTCCAAACCCTATGCAGCCTGAAGAAGTGCTAGAAGATCAACAAAAAAACTGAAAAAGGATGATTGGGAGCTTGATTACAATTTTGCAAAAACAGAGCTTTCGATGGCTTAGGCAGACACATCAGCGGTTCATTAGCCACTAAAAGTAGAGCTTTCAGCAGCTAACAGACCCAAGATTTTGCTGCCTTAACCACCAAAAGCAGAAAAGGGTGCAAAAATATGTTTTGGCACACTGAACCAGTTTTGGCGAATACAACTATCTCAGGGATGAAATATAAAGATGAAATTTGCTGGAAAACACCATTGGAAGAGGTCTGTTCTAGTTTTGAGGATACAATCAAGGAGAAAAGGGTCACAAACCCTACCTATTTTTTACCAGCAGTAGCTTATCTAGCAGATGACAATTTACAGCTCTACTTCAGTACTCACTGCTATCATCAAAGGGTTCAATGAGTGAACAAGTGTTAAAGTTAGATAGACTAGTAGTTAAATTAGGGTTTCTGATTAAATTTTGCAAAAAACATTTATTTTATCTATTTTTAGGAAAACAGATCCAACTTTTCAAGATGTGAATATTTTTGTAAAGGCTATAAAGCCTAAGACTTATGTTTAAAGAAGGGTTCGACTTTAGGGACCTGTAGACCATTATTATTATCAAGCTTCTCATATTATTCATGACCTAATATAATCTCTTTTGCTATCATATGTTTAACTGCCTGAATGTATGATTCAGTTTTATTCATGTTATTCACTGTATGATAGCTGTCATCCTATCTGTATGTTGATGAGTTGAATGGAAAGTACTTTTCCTTGTTATCATTAGCAATTTAGATATAATTGTTTGATGTATGAATCTGCTAGCATAGCAAGTTCTCCATCTTTTCACCCTATTATCCAACCTCTGAACAGTGGTAGTTATAAGACTTATCTTTGATTGAGTTTTGTGCATGTCTTGAGAGTGTGAGGTCCTGTGGGTCATTTGACTTGATCCGGTTAGAAAAACCATAAAATAATTTAAGTTACTAGGAATCCTCGAGCTGCAACCTAAACGAGTTTCCTAGAGTGATAACAAATTGGCACCGTTGTCGGGGAGAGGAGATTGAAGCTCAGCTTCCCTGGGAGATGACATAGATCCTACTTTGATGATAGACAAAGTCTGGACACTATTCTAGTTGTAATCATCTATCTGGAGACTCCATTGGAATAATGTGGCTTCAAGAAGACCAAGTACCAGATCAAACCCTCAAGGGCCACTAGTAACACCTATTTCAGATCCAGAAGAGATTCTAAGAAGAGCTAGGGTTTCACTAAGATAGACCAACAGAGCTGCAAGGGGAGCTACATTGGGTATTTCCAGAGGTATTTCTTCTATTATATCAAATAGACCCCCATTTCAATATTCTTATGTTGAAGCATCTAGTTCTTAGAAGTTTTTAAGTAAATCAGAAAATTTTAGGGTTGAGGAATCTTCAAGCACTACCGCTTGTGAAGATCTCATCCCTAGCGATGCCATTGAAGAACTGTGGCTCCGAGAAGGGCTCATAGTAGAGAAAATCAAGAGAGACCACCAGCAACACCTGTTTCAGACCCAGAGAAGATCATCATAAGAGGAAGAGCTCTACAAAGGAAAACTTCCAGAGTAGCAAGGACATCTAGATCAGATTTGTTCGTAGAGGGAGAAGAAAACCTAGCCCTGCTTCTAGGGAAGATTTACAAAGACTTCTATTTCCTTGATCCATCCGAATTTAATAAATCTCCACTAGGGAGGACTTGGTTGATAAAATATGAAGAGGCTGAATTCAAAATACATGTACCAATTCATCAGTTTACTTTATGAACTACTATTATTTTTTATCAACTCCTTTATACTTTTCCCTTCACATGTTAAAATAATTATCCTATGTTTTATATATTATCAATATTATCAACAATCGTTTATAAATCCATCTTTAGAAGAATATTTGCAGCCTGCTTGTATTGTAGAAGGTGAATTAGTCTTTGTGCCACAACTCATTTATAAAAATGACCTCTGTATCTGAATTCCTTCTAAATCTAATCAACCATGTAAGCTTGAAGAAACCAAAACTGATTCAAAACCTATGCAAAGCTCAACACTTGTTGCCATAACCTTTGAACCTTGTCAGTAGATTGTTATCCCTCATGATCATCCCATAGCCTTTCAAATCAAAATCAGGATGAAAATGTTTAAGCCATTAAAACTGCCCTCTTGTCTTCATCCTTATCCTCTTGACTGTTATGAATATCTTCCTTGGTTTTCTGGAGAGAATCAAGCTTCAGCTGAATGGCACTTGGAATATTTTGAATATTTTATTGACCATTTTCAGATTGTTCATGAGGATGTAATCATGAGATTTTTCTCTAAATCGTTGATTAGAGATGCTGCTATATGGTTCAAGAGTTTAAGAGCTGACTCCATTGTCTCTTGGATAGAATTCACTAATTCCTTTTTGAAGCATTGGGGTGAGAACAAATCTCTTGATTTGTATCTCATTGATTTCTATGCTTTGAAGAGAGAGGAAGACTAAACTTTGCCTATCTTCAATCGAAGATTCTACAACACTTATCATGATATGCCTTTGTAGATTCGACCCACAGAGACAACTGCCATGATATATTATGTGATGGGACTACATTCAAAACTTGTCCTTATTCTACTAGAAAGGAAATATTCATCATTAAGCATTCTATTTGAAGATGCTTTATAGGTGGAGGAAACCATTTGTGCTTCAAGGAGAATCCTAGAGCAGTTTGATTTTGAAAACCATCATCTACCTGAGCCAGATAAACATCAATATGATTCAGATTTTGAACAGGAATATTATGTGTCTGAAGCAAATTTGGAACAACAACAAGCATATGAGATCCTTTCAGATTTAAAATTAGATTCTCCATTGTTTGCAAAGTACTCCCAAGACAGGTATGAATCTAGTTTTTATGATCAGTTTGCAAACTAGGATGAGCCTATGATAACTGATGTTTGTATAGCCAATTATATGTTTTCAATTGATCTTTATTATATGATTTAAACCTTGTTTTATTGTCCTATTGGGAACACTTTTCTCAAAAGGAAATTTTAATGATTGATGATCAAGATCTGATCATAAGAGAACAAGAAGGTTCAGATCAGTTGTTGAGCTTTCCTTTTGATCCGACAAAGGTTGAGCATTCCACATTCAACATTGACATCAGTGAAGGAAAATATCAGCAGCATAAAAAGGTATTTCCTGTTGGCTTTTATGACCCTGTTGCTGACTATCTGGATCTTATAAGCAGCATAGATATCAAAATATTTTTGTCAGATGATAGCTGGTTCTGTCACCCTTTGAAACTACATTGTTGCATGCTAGGGTTTCATTTATTTTTTGGGTTAAGATCAAGGATAAGTTCAGCATATCAGCTTCTGACATGGCTTCATTGGAAGCATGATGTCACTTGATAAGAAGACTCTACTGATTAGAATTAGGAATAGGAATAGGTAGGAAAATAAGATCTTAATATGAGTAGCTAGGTCATTTTCAATTGTTTTCATGAATAAGCAAAGCGGGCTACAGATAGATTGTACCGGATCAGTTATGAAGGACAAATGATTCCATGCCCAATGGAACACTAGAAGATAGCTTTAATTCTTATTTTTCAGGAAAGGCATTTTGGTCTGGGGTTCTTGGGACCTCACAGGGAGGTTCCCATCCCTGAGTAGGAGCCAGATGTTATCTCCTAAATAAATAAATTTTCAATAAGTCCACTCAGACAATTTATTATTTGATAGTGATGAAGATTTGAGTTCATGTTATGAAAGATATTTGGGTGACTAGCAAATTTGGAATATCCGATGTTCTGTTTTTCAAGAAATTTGAAAGTTTTAGCTTTTGTTGTCTTAGGCGAGCTTTCCAATAGCTCATTAGCCACTGAAAAGCCCAGCTTTTGGTAGCTAACAATTTTGACTCAAGGCCACGTTAACCATCGAAATCCTGTTGATCACGTTTTTTACAAAATTTTGAAAAGGGAACTTTCGATGGCTTAGGCGAACTCACCAACAGTTCATTATCCACTAAAAGGCCCAGCTTTTGGTGACTTAGCAAGTGGGTCTAGGAAGACATTAACCACTGAAAGCTAATTAAATATGGTTTTGGAAAGGGAAACTTTCGGTGGCTTAGGCGAACAAACCAACGGATCATTAGCCATCGAAAGCCCCGCTTTTGGCAGTTAACGAATTAAAGCCTAAGTTATTTTAACCATTGAAAGGCTCAAAAAGGGAAAATGGTTATCTGTCCATCAAAATCAAACTCGTCGGCATGAGGCATGTCATAATTTAGCACGATTAACCAACAAAAAGATCGGGGAACTACAATAAATCGTAAATTCATGGCTAAGAGGTCATTATTGATTTGAATTGACTGATAAGAGATAAAAAACCTAGCCTTCCCTCCACCTATCCCATGACTATATTTAAACCTCCACAAAGCATCGAAGTTCCTGTTAAAGTGATTGCTCTGCTGGCTATCTGGTGGTTATCGCTAGAATCCACCATCATTTTACTCAAGTACCAGTCGAGTGGTTGACCCATCAAAATCAACACCATATCCTCAGTGCACTACACATTCTCTGCATGCATCCTTATTACTCAAGGCCATCCCTAAAACCAACACGGTCATCTCCTTCCCCAGGGTTCGAATTTTGATTTTGCAGGTACAAGAAGAGCAGTCCAGAGATGAAGAAAGGAGGACCTTCTAAAAAAACTCAAAAAATAAGTTTCCATGGCTAAGATTCATTTCAAAATGGTCTCTAAGCCACCAAAAGTAGACTTTCAGTAGCTAAGATCGAAATTTCAGGGCGCTCCAAGCCACCGAAATTGGCGTTTTTCTGTGAAAATTCATCTTTATAAAATAACGATTATGGGCCATGAAATAATCATTTTACAAAAATATCAGAGGTTTTTGTTCCTAACATGTCAGAGAACAAAAACCTCTCTCCAATTTTCTACAGGTATTTCATATTTGGAGAACCGAATCCATCTCTGAGGCCTAATTCTAGGATTTCAGAATTTCCCTGTTTTACACATGTTTTTGAAGTACAAATATCGTGAAAAAGAAAACGAATTTAAAAAAAATGAGAGAGGTGTTTTCTCAAAACAAACCAATATAGAAAAAACTCTTTCAGTTTATACACAGGTCTCACATATTTTAAGGAAAAAATCCATCTATGAGCCCTAGTTTTCAGCAGTTTAGCAAAATGTTTAGGGCAAAAGATGACCTGTCAATCCTCCAAGTGGCATTTTCGACCTCATATATCAATCCATGAAGATTTGATACAAATGTAGAATATTTTTCAGCACCAAATAGAAACATACTCAACCTGCCTTACTCAAACTCTGAAGATCAAGAAGAACAGGAAGCTGGAAACCCTAGCAGAAGTGGCAATAAACATCTTTGTGTTACAACTGAATTTACCACCCATGGTAGATCACACATTTATCACCTTTCCTGTCCCTCTAAAGACTCTTTGGACCCCATGGACCATTTTTTTACCTTTTATGTTTCCAAGATCATCCCTAAAAACACCTGTTATTTGCTATACACGACTTTTTAACCCTTTCTCACGTATACACACAGATATAACCCTTAAACCCACGCACATCAAGATGTGTCCAAAAGGCCAAACATTTTTGGTTTTTTCCTTGATGTGGATCCAAATCACTTGTCTCCTGGCCTTCCATATGACTCGAGATCA
>LPNX011070168.1:157118-212795 GCA_001517045.1 Pseudotsuga menziesii | reverse complement strand
TAAGGAACCCTTTGGATACATTGAAAAGGGAGGAATTGAAGAGCAAGAAAACTATAGTCCATTGTTGCCATAGCTTATACTTGAGTCTACATCCCTTTGTCCCTTGGAGCACTTGGAATTATTCCCAATCTTACCTTTGTTGTGAGCTTTCTATCGAGAGATGGAGTATTAAGGTGGTGTAGGCCCAGGTGGAGGACTCAGTTTCTCTAGTTCGCAGACATGCCGACAGAGTTTGTCATTCATGTAATCTCTGATTTATATTAATAGAAATATCTTTTCTTGTCCAATGATGTGCATTTAAATGAATATTGAATCTATGCATGCTTTTAATTGCTTATACATTATTGATTATATATGCTAGAGTAGGTCTAACACCATTATATAGCATGCTTGTCTTGTTTGTTGATTGTTGAGAGAGCAAATTGTTAACACAAGTGGGATTGGAAAAGCTCAATGGGGATCTACATCAACCATCTGGAATAAGGTATGTTTCGAGATCCTTTAGTGTTAGATGTTTTATTTCTCTTTCATATTGGGAAGGGATCGATTTTTGTGGTTACTTTGTCTATTGTGGTACACCCCAAACCATAGGAAGTTTTCTCTGTAACAGAATTTGCGACCATATTGGGGAGTTCCTAGTCATTTCCTTTGGGGGTTTTGTCGGCATTCAATGTTCTTGAATTGCTCTGATTTCTCTGTTTCTAAGTCGGGTCTGGGGGCATGTTTGCCCAGTAGTGTCTTACGGGAGTAAATTTTGTCTTAGCTTGTCTGTTTGCCTTCTTTTTATCTCTTTTTCTTCCTATACATGGGTTTTGCTTTCATAGTCATGTGAACACATGGGTTTTCCTAGAATAGTCGCGTATATACACGGATTTACTGTAAATAGTCATGTATGCCCTAATTTTTTCCTTTTTGGGGAAGATTAAGTGTTGCTGGGTGAGTTTGGATGATTTCTGAGTCTTCTTGGATGCTTCTGGAGTCTGTATACACCCCTGGTTCTGACCAGAGATGCCTTTTAGTTTAAATTTTTGAAATTTTTCTTGTCATTTCATTTTCTATTTTTTGTTTTTGGATTAGTACATTAGGTCTCTTTTACCTTGGTGCTTTACTTGGGTGTTTTTTGGTAGTGCTTGCAGAGTCTGGGGGTTGTAGAGTCATACTTTTGTTTTTTATCTCATTTAATTCAAAAAATACAAAAACATTTGCTTTTTACATCATTATGCATTGTTTGCATTTTGCATTTGCATGGTACTTGCATTAGGTTTGCTTGGAGAGTATTAGTCAGATTTTCATATAGGAATGATTGCATATTCATTTGAAGGAAAATTTTGCACTTCACGTAGTAGCATACCCTGTTTTTCATTTGACACAGTGCATTTGCATTTATTGTTAGGTGTGCATTTTACTTCTTGTTGCATCATAACATCATTAGTTACACAACCATTTTCCCTTTGAGTCATAAGCCAATTAAAATCAACGCATAATAAAATGAATTACACTCTTTTCTTTTATAGGGTGCACCAACAAGACTAGGTTTTAGGGTCTTGGAATAGTTCATTGTGAGTAAATTCTCCAAGATCACTAAACAAAACATTTATGTGTTTGTCCAGGTGAGAGTGTGAAATTCCTTTATATAATTAGTGTTCTCAGGATCCTCCTCTTACAAGGGAGTTAAGCATGAGGCAATGTGAGCGGTTATGATTGGGATGACCCCTGGTTGTAACTGAGTAGCACCGGAGATATTCCTAGGATTGTATTTGTATCTCGGGGCTCTTTCGAGAGTTTCAGGCTTTGCTACCCTACCCATATGGTCAATCCCACTTGCGACTGTCCACCTGAGCATTGATTATATTGAGGTGACCTTAGTTTCCTTACCTAGGTTGTCGAGGGGGTACTTCGCAGAGGTTATTCTGCAGGTGTCTTGGCTCGGTAGGGGTCGGATAGCACAGTTACTATATGCATTGAAGCTGAGGACCACTATAATTGGTTACCAAACTCCGCTTGTTGTGTATGGGAGTCTCAAGCCTCTCCTAGGCAAGACATACCTACTTCATTCTGGAGCTCACATATCCTACTATTGTTTGCTTGCGTTTTGGCTTTACATTTTATAGGTGTATTCTCTATGCATGCTAGTTTACCTAAGGTTTGTGTAATTAGATTGAGTCTTTTCATTTTTTTGAAGCATTGTGGATTCGGGCATAGCACTTCACCGTTCTGGTCATTTACCAGGACTTCCACCTTCCACGCCTCCTCCTCCTTTGGGAGAGAGAAACAGATAGTCCGGGCGAACTACTTCTCACTTTGATTCACACACTGTGGGAGATCATGAGGACGAGATTCCAGAGATGTCCTCTCCAGCTCACGAGGTTGAGGAGGAAGATCCTACTCCTGTATATGATCCTTCACCAGAAATACCTTCACAATCTGGTTATGATCCCTCATTCACAAGTCATCGGTATTGGTTACCAGGCAACGAGACTCATTATGAACCCACACGCACTAGTCATGTTCGTTATGGCATCCCTAATATCCCTGCACCTGATCTGGCACATCATGTCGAGTCTAAGTTGAACCTAGCACTACGCCTGGGGGCACTCCTATTCCTTTCCATGCAGAGATATTTGGGAGCACTAGTCACATTGCACCTTCCATCCCAGTGGTGGAAGAAACCTCACATGTCCATCCTAGACATAGTGTTAGTAATCATATGTGGATACCAGAACCGAGACGAGTGACCATTGGGAACACCACTTACATTCTTTCACATGTCCCTTCATCCTCCAACCCTACTCCTTTGAATGCATTTTTGACAACCCTTCCTCCCCCTCATTCACGTGGTCCTTTGGGTTAGAATATCGCTACTAGCCATGTTCGTACTGTGACTGCCCGTATGGTAGTATCTCAAAGTCAAGTACCTCATCTTGTGTCAGGAGTTCAGATCCATGTTTCTGGATTGTCTAATGGTCCATCTCAAGGAGTTCCCCATATCCCTAACTATGGACATTCTCATGGTACCCCACATCACAATGCTTCCATGCAGCCCTATACGAGTCAAATGGAGGAGGTTATTATGGCCAAGGCCATGGTATTTATAGCAATCAACCTTACATGAACCAGATCTATCAGGGAGCATGGCATAGACAAGCTCAACCTAGGCTCCCTTTCCTTGCAACATTGTACTTACCTGACTTATCGAGACTTATGAACGATCTGGTATCTCATGACTCGGCCTGGTTGGCCGTCCCTAACAAGCTTCTTTCGGACTTTCCCAAGTTCGAGGGCAAAGCTGGAGAAGATCCTAGTGAGCATGCCACTACTTTTCACCTTTGGTTCTCTTCCAATTCCTTACATGAGGATTCAATCCATTTGAGTCTATTTCAACGCACCCTCACCGTGCCTGCAGTGAAGTGGTATATAGAATTACCGAGGGGGGCATTCTTTTTATTTGATTACCTTGCCATGAATTTCCTCAATCACTTTCAGCTACCCGTATGTTAC
This sequence comes from Pseudotsuga menziesii, assembly GCA_001517045.1. Taxonomy (NCBI): domain Eukaryota; kingdom Viridiplantae; phylum Streptophyta; class Pinopsida; order Pinales; family Pinaceae; genus Pseudotsuga; species Pseudotsuga menziesii. The sequence goes on along the minus strand of LPNX011070168.1, from coordinate 209,297 downwards.
GACGTTGGTATCGAACTCTTGTTGACATTTTGACAAGACAAAGCCACACATATCTCAGATCATATTCAAGAGTGGCGTAGATAGAAGCGGTTGATTAAATCCTTTATACCACCAGAATTTCTCCTTGAGTGGTTCCTCAAGTCATTGTTACCTTACATCGTGAAGGATGTTTCTACATCTGGAGTCCAAAACAAGAAACAAGAAATCTTTAGGGCACAAGAATTGGATTTGATCTACGCTCAATCCGGACTTTTGTATGAGATTATACCTAATGCTCCGTGATCTAGTTTCGATCCCAAGATCAAGCCTAGGCCACATGTCGATGGCATTGTGGGCTGTACAAGTACCAAACCTGTGGATTCGGTTGTGAAACAAGTGATCCAATTGTCGATTAATCAATCCGTGTTGGGACAAGCCACGGCTTCGTCTCCACCTACCCAATCAGTGAGTGTATTTTCCATGCAATCGTCAGACCAGAAGGGAAACTAGCAGCCTGGAAGGAATAAGAAAAAAGGGAAAAATAATTGTAAGGGTGGGAATAAGAATGAAAATGCTAATTATAATGATAACAATGCTCGTAATGCTAGGGGGTACAAGTAGAATAAACGTAAGGTAAATTTTCCTTGCAAGTTATGTAAGGAGGACCACTTCACTCACTTGTGCCCTCATATGGAAGATGCCTCGAGATTCATAGCACAGGGCCCAACCATGCTAACTAATCCTTTATCCAACAATCAAAATATGAACTTGAGGACCATTGATCCTCATTGTGCATCGGGTGGAGATCAAAATCTATCGAAGACCAATACTGGTCATGGTTGCATCAACATGGTGCATGTTACTAAGGTTGTGACTCATGCGAAGGATTATGGTTCGTCACAACCAGACCTTGGAAAGGAACCCGCTCCACCTGAGAGCCCTTTGCGTATCGAAAAACCTACGGATAAACTTGAAGTTGTGCCTGGCATTCCTAAGGGATTCCTAAAGCATTCAGGGAACAATCCTAATGGTTGAGCCACCCAAAACTATTCCGTTGTCGAGGATTTGGGACAAACTCCTTGTGCGATGTCTGCGCTTGAAGTACTTCAGACTTGTCCTCCACAAAGGAGCACTTTGCTTTCTGCTCTTGGGGTTAATGACGATAACTCTTCCTATGTTATCAAATTTGAAACCATGGGAATACAACCTCACTTGCCTTACTACGTGTCTCTTTTGATTCATGTAGAATGTCTTAATATGACCATCAAATGTACTGTTATTGATGAAGGCGTTGCTGCTTCCGTGATGTCTTTGTCATGTTGGAAGGGTTTGGGTTCTCCCGAGTTGTCTCAATCCGCTACTATGTTGACAGCTTTTGATGGTAGATCATTTCAGTCGCATGGGATTCTTCCTTCTCTTAAGGTCCAATTGGGAGGGAAGATCATCATGATTGAGGTGGTTGATGCACCGCTTGACTACAATCTTTTGCTGGGCCGGAATTGGATGTATAGTATGCAAGCCATAGCCTCTTCTCTCTTTTGAGTGGTATTCTTTCCATTTAATGGGAATATCGTTATGATTGATCAGACGTCAGTCCATAATCCGAGTGTTATTACATCATCGGGAACTTCTATCCTGATTATCGATCATTCTCAGCTGGCAACTGGGAGTGTGGGTGTGGGTATGTATCCATCTCTTATGGGAACCTTTAGTTGTCCTGCGCTCGTTCTTATGATTGGATCTAGTTTTGGTGGGGCATCATTCTCATTGAATTCAGTGTCTTTTCACACTACCCATATGGAAGATCCTTGGATTCTTCCTTCATCGAGTACTTCGATTGGACCTATCGAAACGGATGTGCCGTTGCCTGCAATGATGGTAGCATATCAAGCAAATCTTGATCAAGTTGCAGATCCTAGTCCTTCCTCTTCGCGGATGGAGGAGGAGGACCCGTATGTGCTGCTTGCATGGGAAGTTGAGTCCTCTCATGCACATGATTTCCTTGATGATGTTTTTCCATCGGATGAAGCCATTATTGAGGCCATGTCTAGGGTTGAGCCACCTTGGGAAGAATTACATCATCGATCATATTTTCTTCCTGAACTTGACCATTTGGAGTGTGATCACTTTAGGGATATTCTTAGTGAGAATATTGGTAGTCCCGTGGTTCCATTGAGCTCTCCTGGTTAGATGGCCAATGGGAACATGGCAAATTTATCACCTACTATTCCTATCAATATTTCTCACGATCTTGGAAAAGTTGAGAACATTTACATTGGGGTGAGTTGTTCCCCTGATGAGATCAAGGAGTATACCAAGATATTTAAAGAGTTTCATGACATCTTTGCTTGGTCATATGAGGAAATGCTAGGTATTGACCCTCGTATTGTCGAACATGAGATTAATACCTATCCAAATGCGAAGCCGGTTCGGCAACGTTTGCATGCAGTGAATCCTAGAAAAGCACCCGCCATTAAGGCTAAGATAGAGAAACTATTAAACGCTGGTTTTATCTATCCTGTTCCCTTGACGGAGTGGGTTTGAAATCCTGTTCTGGTTGATAAGAAGCAGGGAGCGATCCGTATATGCACTGATTTCCGTGATTTAAATCGTGCTTGTCCTCAGGATAATTTCCCCACACCATTTATTGATCAGATTTTGGATGAGTGTGTGGGAAGTGAGGTATTCTCCTTCATGGATAATTTTTCTGGATATAATCAGATTCAGATCAAACCCGAGGATCAACATAAGACTGCATTTATTTGTCCTTGGGGTACTTTTACATATCGGAAGATGCCTTTCAGCCTTAAAAATGCCAGAGCTACATTTCAGCGGGCTATGACCTTAATTTTTCATGATCTCAAAATGATTATCGAAGTGTATTTGGATGACCCTGCTACTCATTCTCATTTGAGAGTGTGTCATCCATACCATTTGAGATTAGTATTCAAAAGATGCTGCCATTACCAGGTTTGGTTAAATCCTCATAAGTGCATCTTTTGCATGACTGTTGGTCACTTGCTAGGGTTCATCATACCTAGGGAGGATATAAGATTCGATACCTTAAAGGTTGAGGTAATACTTCAATTGTCTCCCCCGCGTAATATTAGACACCTTCAGTGTTTGCAAGGCATGGCAAATTTCTTGCGGAGATTCATAGTTAATTTTTCCAACTTGACTGAAGGCTTTATGCATCTTTTAAAGAAGGACACTCCTTTTTGCTGGGATGAGCGAGCCCAAGAGTCCTTTGATGCTCTAAAGCAAGACTTAGCATCAGCCCCCGTGCTCAGTCCACTTGACTATAGCCATGATTTCTTGATTTATGTGGCTGCATCTATGGAGACAGTTGGTGTGGTTTTGGTTCAGGAGGATGAGGAGCTCCATGAGCATGTCATATATTATTTGAGCCGAAACCTTATTGATGTAGAAATCTGTTATTCCCATGTGGAGAATATTTCCTTGGCCACTGTTCATGCGGTTCAGAGATTGAGACATTACATTCTCCTTCGCCGAACCTTGGTTGTAGCTCATATCAATCCGTTTCAGTTCATCCTCACTAGAATGATAATTGGGGGAAAATACAATAAATGGATTTTTATTTTGCAAGAGTTCGATCTCGAATTCGTTTCAGTGAAATAGAAGAAATTGTTGATCTTTGTGGAGCTCATATATGATTTTCCAAGTTTGGAAGAGGAAGAGGTTTATGAGGATACATTTGTCGATGAGCATATTTTCCTTATCTCAACTTTGGACCCATGGTACAGGGATATCATTGTATATTTGCAAACGTTGAAGGTCCCTACTCACCTTTCATGGGATGAGTGATGATGATTACGTCATGTAGCTAAGAACTACCTTATAGTGGATAACACTTTATACCACCATGGGGAAGATTCCATTTTATGTCGTTGTTTAACCCATGATGAGGCTGAGGTTGTGCTGAATGATTGCCACAAAGGGGCATGTGGTGGTCATTTATCTGGGCTTTCTACAACCCCAAAAATATTGAGAGCAGAATATTTTTGGCCGTCGATCTTCAAAGATTGTGTTAATGTGGTCAAGAAGTGTCACCCTTTCTAGGTGTTTGCACACAATATGCGCTCGCATCCAACCCTGTTACATACTATTGTCACCGGCGGTCCCTTCACCAAGTGGGGGATTGACTTTATGGATTGCAACCCAGCTTCAGCTAGGGGGAATCATCACATTATAGTGGTTGCCAATTATTTCATGAAATGGGAATGGTTAAATTCGACGGTGAGATAGCCGCGCATTTCATCTTCAACCAAATTATTACTTGGTTAGGCATTCCGAAAGAGTTTGTCACTAACCATAGTAGGCACTTTCAGAATAAAATGATGGAAGAGTTGGCTTCAAAGCTAGGGTATAAGAAGGAACACTCCTCTTCTTATTACCCTCAGGTGAATGGATAGGTTGAAGCAGTGAATAAATCACTTAAGTCCATTCTCCAACGAACCATCACATAAAGCAAGACGAATTGGCATATCATGTTATATCCTTATTTGTGGGCCTATAGAACCGTAGTTAAGACTACCACCAGTTTCTCTCCATATCAGCTTGTACATGGGGTGGAGTCTGTCTTTCCAGTTGAATGCGAAATCCCTTCTCTGAAGTTAGCTACAGAGCTTTTACCAGACACTTCCACATTGGAAGAACATTTGGCCCACTTAAAGCAACTTGACGAGTAGCGTCGAGATGCCTTAGTGGCTCTAGAAATAAATAAGCATCGCATCAAGGTCCAATATGACAAGTTTGTCCGTCCGAGGAAGTTTAGTGAAGGTGATTTGGTCCTTTTGTGGGATCAAGATAAAGAACCCTTGGGGGCAGGGAATTTTAATTCCATGTGGCATGGTACTTGCGTGGTCAAACGTGTGTTAGAGAAAGGTTCCTATGAGCTAGTGGATTATGAAGGGACAGCATTAGCAGAGACTAGAAATGGGCCCTATCTTAAAATAAACTATGCATTATATTCATCCAGGGCTGATTATTATATATTATTGTACAGTTTTTGAATTGCATAGTTAGGTTTTCTTATGATGATCGGGTTTGTTGATTAGCTTCTATTTCTTATGGCAGATGTCAATGGGGTCTTCCATTTACATAGGATTTGTCGATGGTGCTAGCCGTCACACTCAAAACTCAGCTTCGGCTGCTTGGGTGATTTATACTCCTACGGGTCAAGTATTGTCTTCAGGAGGCGTATCTTTATGGCCTTCTTTGAACAATGTTGCTGAATATAGTGCCGTTATTGAGTTATTGCGGGATGCCATTTCACATGGTGTTCTCTCTCTTGAGGTACATCTTGATTCACAGTTAGTGGCTTCACAGCTTAATGGCTTGTACCATATTAGGGATCCGATTTTATTACAAATATTCTTACGTGTGAGATTGCTAGAACAACAATTTGAGAATATAACATACATTCATGTTTCAAGAATTTTTAATCAAGTTGTTGACTGATATGTTAACTATGTGTTAGATTGGTATTTGTCTCATAGACCATAAGCATATCACAAACATACATTTTTGCACACATGTAAATAAATAAAATAGATCATCATAAAAGTTTTTTCATTAATATCCAAAAAGTGATGTCATAATACATAAGTGTCATAATACAAAATTGGGGCTTTCGAGCCACCAAAATATAATACATGGTCATACAAAAAGGAATACTCTCAGGTCTCTAAGCTTGAGGAGGAGGGGGGTTCTGATCATGGTAGCACATTACAGCTCTAGCTAGCCGTCAGAATAATCGAACCCATGCCAGTGGTACACCAACCACCTGGCGCTGCATGGCCTCAGGAAAGTCCTTGAATTGTGCCATGGGTACCCTATGCGTCAAGCGTACGAAGTTTGTGTGAATTCTTTGGAGCGTCTACTCCACATCCGCACCCATGATATCGTCTCCTCTTCCCCTCCATTGATGACAAAGGAAACCATCTAGTCATCATGGTCCAACATCTGCATACACATGACAGATTGTCACTATGTGTCGTCACACCAAAACATGTCTTTTGAGTCAATATATCAAAAAACACAAAAAAATTTTAATAATTCAAAAAACATTAAAAAGTGGGTTTGGGATTTGTTTCCTATGTCACCATATGCCACTCCTGGTGGTAGGGGCATGTCCGGATCTCCACGGAAGTCTATCCCTGCATAGGGGTAGTCATCGATGGCAATGATCTACATCTACCACCATGGAAAGAAGTTTGCTATGTAGGGGCTAGCCACCCTACTCCATTCAGACTGCGCATAACATTTGGAAAATGTTGTTGGGCCAGATCTTGAACTTTGTGTGTAGGAATGTCCACTCTAGGGCTTAGCCCTAGCACCCACTCGAAGAAGAACATGCTCAGTATGCTGTCGAAACCGAAGTTTTGCACCCTGCCCATTTTGTAATCATTGAGTTGTTGTTTCATGTTGCTCAACAGCACCGTGCTCTAGTTATACAATGTGGGTCTCATACACTTCACTGCATAGAACATCAGTGGCCAAGAGGCCTCGTGGAGTGAATCTAATTCGGCTATCCTGCCTAATGCCAATAGTATGGCCTTTAGTCCCAGAACCTGGATAGAGTTTGTCAGGATTTGACTCCCAACCTTTTTCATGTCCAAAAAATAGTACACTGCAATGTACTCATCAATATTCAATCCACCTTTTGGCCCACGAGATCGGATATTTACCACCTCTCCTCATCGGGAAAAACTAGTGATAAAGTATATGTCCTCAACTTCTATGCTGAGTGACATCCCATCAATGTGAAAAGTCTCAGAGTCTAGATCTGAGTAATCCACTAGTAGCTCAAGGAGTCTTGGTTTTGCCCTAAGGCTACCAAGACACCAAAACTTATACAAACCACATGCCCGCAATGCTTGTTGGGCCATAAGATCACCTTGTATGGCCTCTCCCACATCACCATGTTCTCTCTCCCTCCACTCTAATACCATCCTGCACAAAACATAAGAATTTTGGTTAGCATTTGCCTTTGAAAACCTCATTTGCGACCTCATACATGACTGTTTTCAAAACAGCCGTGTATGTACGTAGTTTTGGGTGTTTTTTCCACGTATGGTGAGCCCTATACATGGAAAAAACCCTGATCGTGGGCCAAAATGCATAATTTAAGATGGCCTAAAATATTAATTGGACCATGAAAACTTAAAAAATTTACATGAAATAGGAAGAGGAGGACATGAGGAGTTACTTGGATCAAACGGTGTTGAATTTCGTCGGACGATGCTCTCGGAATTCGCATTGGAAGTTTTGAGCTCAAATTTGTAAAAATTTCAAATGATATGGAATTTTTAAATTTTTTACTATTTATAGATTTTTTTTGAAATTTTTTACCCACTTTCTATAGTTTTGACCATTTCTGACCATTTTGGACCGTTTGATGATGTAGGAGTCCATTTTGAGCGCGGTTTGACCCGTTCGTGCATATTTCAGGTATTATGTCTAAACTAGCATATAGGTTAGGTTTCACATCCATTTGCACTTTGCATAACCTTATAACCATTTCATTATAACCTTAGGTACGAACCCATTCTATCTTGTCACGGAACCTTCTTGTTGCTTTTAGAAGTGACATGATGTGAATGGTAGAGCTTGACCATACATGGGTACTCTAGTTAGCTCTTGTTTTGCATTTGGTGCCCATGCCGATATTTTTACTTTAGGGTGTGGGAGTCCTTTGTATAGTATCGCCACGACTTTGAGCAAGAGCCTCATACTCCTCTTGATATTTTTGCTAGAACTTTCCCCAGGACTCCCTTATGTCAAGTTGTAATTTCATTAACACGAGTTTTTCTTTCCTTATTGATCCTTATGCCGGCTTCCCTGACTTTGATTATCATCCATATAGCCCGAGCTTGTCTCGTGTCCAGCCAAGTACAGCCATTTTATATATCTTTTGCATCTTGATTCCCCATTTTTTACCAGGAGGGGACTTTCCCCCGAGTGTCGTTATCCTACACATGTTTCCTTGCACTGAGCATAGGTATGTTCTGTTGCTTGGAACTAGTTTGTTTTCCCCTTGACACGTGTCTCCTCCTAGATTTGTAACTATAAATCACTTTAATTCTTTTTCAAGCTTTTCAAAATATTTGAAAAAGTCCAAAAAAATAAAAAAACCAAAAATCTAGATAGGAAAAGATGTTATCTTTGGCAGCAGTTGAGTCGTGTCACCTTCGAACAGAGCACTGTATATCACATCCATTGGTTGGGTTAATAGTTTGACTTTAAGAGATGTACTTGTTTCTCTGAGTTTATCTCCAGCAACTGGTTAAGCTTCCAGTCCTTATGGAGCCTCTGTTGATGCCTCATGTGTTGCAGAGATGTCCCAGTTTTGTATATTGAGTCTATGCTGCCTACATTTAGTCACAATTCACCTTTATGCTCTTGTTCAAAGGAAGTTGAATCCTGAGTTGGCCATTCCTAATTTTTCTTGAATTTGAATGTCGGCCATTCCTGGTACTGATACTGGTTCGAGCACATTATGATCGAGTCCTTCCACATTATACAACTTTGCTGAGTACTTCATGTTGGATGATGGGGGATTCCTTAATTCCCTCCTTCCAGTGGATTTCATCCCATCGAATTCAGATCATTTATTCTGGGATATGAGTTAGAGTCATTTGAGTGCCTTGAGACTTACAGTCATCAGTGGTAGGTTAACTTGCCATCGATAGTTTTGGGAATACATCAATGTCCCCTAATCGATGGATTCTTTCAAGTGTTCAACCTCAACACATCTATTCACACTTGTTAGATTGCACTCTAGTACCTTGATTCCCATTTTCATTATCGGTGGGTGATTTCGCGTCTGTTAACGATATACATCAATGACCGGTAATGAGATGATGGACTACTATGTTCGACCTCGACACCTCTATTGACATAGTAGGACATGTACTTGTAGTGGATTATGTAGAAGACTTTCTAGATTAGTGGCATTTCTGATATGCTACCTCCTTGATTGTGCCAGTGTTCATGAGATTTCATCTCTCGTGACTTGATTTCAGTGTATGCCAGATATCTCCAGCCATTATGGAGATCTTGATCCATTGTATATGTTCAGCTTTCATGGAGATCATGATCCTTTATATATCTTCATCATGGAGATTCTGATCTATCTATATTGTATGTGGTGATGACCACACATGTCATATTTTGTATCATGCCTATTCATGGCCATTGTAATCTTATGTATTTGGGACTGTTGTATGTACTTACAGTCATATGCAGAGATATTTGTACTATATTGTTGGATGGCTAGTCCTTCCACTTGGTTCTTCATCACTCCACTTCTGGGATGGACTTATAATGTATTTCGGCCATCGTATCACCCCTTTGACCTCACACATTAGGGGGCATCTGTTACAGCTGATTTTACCACACATGGTAGATCACACATTTATGGCCTTCCCTTTCCCTCTACAGACTCTTTGGACCCCATGGACCATTTTTGTACCTTTTATGTTTCCAATATCATCCCTAAAAACACTTGTTATTTGCTATATGCGACTTTTTAACCCTTTCTCGCGTATACACGTAGATATAAACCTTAAACCTGCGTACATCGGGATGTGTGAAAAAGGATAAATATTTTTGGAGTTTTCCTTGATGTGGATCTGAGTCACTTGTCTCCTGGCCTTCCATATGCCTCGAGATCGCTCGGATTTGACCTTCCATTACCCCGTTGAAGCACTATATAAGGAACCCTTTGGATACATTGAAAAGGGAGGAATTGAAGAGCAAGAAAACTATAATCCATTGTTGTTGTAACTTATACTTGAGTCTGCATCCCTTTGTCCCTTGGAGCAGTTGGTGTTCTTCCCAAGCTTGCCTTTGATTGTGAGCTTGCTATCAAGAGATAGAGGATTGAGGTGATGGAGGCTCAGGTGGAGGACTCAGTTTCTCCAGTTCGTAGATGTGTCGACAGAGGTTTTCATTCATGTAATCTCTGATTTATATTAATAGAACTATCTTTTCCTATTCAATGATGTGCATTTAAATGAATATTGAATCCATGGATGCTTTTAATTGTTATGCATTATTGATTATATATGCTAGAGTAGGTCTAACACCATTATATAGCATGCTTGTCTTGTTTGCTGATTGTTGAGAGAGCAAATTGTTAACACAAGCGGGATTGGAAAATCTCAATGGGGATCTACATCAACCATCCAGATTAAGGTATGTTTCGAGATCCTTTAGTGTTAGATGTTCTATTTCTCTTGCATATTGGGAAGGGATTGATTTCTGTGGTTACTCTGTCTGCTGTGGTACACCCCAAGCCATAGGAAGTTTTCTCCGTAACACTTTGGCCCAGAAGCAGCCTGTGAGACTGCTGCAAATACAAACCCTAGGAAGGCTACAGATACATCAAAGGAACAGCACCAAAACCTCTAAAACAACAAGGAAAATAATTCAAACCCTAAATCTCAAGCACACTTTCCACTAGAAAACCTAGTAGAGGTAGCAATGAGCCTTCAAGATCAAGAGGCAGCTCAGGATGCTGCTGTTTTTCCAAACCCTATGCAGTGTGAAGAAGTGCTAGAAGATCAACAGTAAAACTGAAAAAGGATGATTGGGAGTTTGATTACAATTTTGTAGAAACAGAGCTTTCGGTGGCTTAGGGGGATGCAGCAGCAGTTCATTAGCCACCGAAAGTAGAGCTTTCAACAGCTAACAGACCCAGGATTCTGCTTCCTTAACCACCGAAAGCAAAAAAGGGTGCAGAAAGATGTTTTGGCACATAGAACCAGGGATGAAATGTAAAGCTGAAATTTGCTGGAAAACACCATTGGAAGAGATATGTTCTAGTTTTGAGGATACAATCAAGGAGAAAAGGGTCACAAACCCCACCTATTTTTTACCAGTAGTAGCATATCTAGCAGATGACAGGTTACAGCTCTACTTTAGTAGTCACTGCTATCATCAAAGGGTTCAATGAGTGAACAAGTGTTAAAGTTAGATAGACTAGTATTTAAATTAGGGTTTCTGACCTAATTTTGCAAAAAACATTTATTTTGTCTATTTTTAGTAAAATAGATCCAACTTTTCAGGATCTGAATATTTTTGTAAAGTCTATAAAGCCTAAGACTTATGTTTAAAGAAGGTTTCGACTTCGGGGACCTATAGACCATTATTATTATCAAGCTTCTCATATTATTCATGACCTAATGTAAGCTATTTTGCTATCGTATGTTCAACTTCCATATCTTTTATATTCTGTGCTTGTGCTTGAATATATGATTCGGTTTTATTCATGTTATTGAATGTCTGATAGTTGTCATCCTATTTGTATGTTAATGATTTGAATGGAAAGTACTTTTCCTTGTTATGACTAGCCATTTATATATAATTGTTTTATGTATGAATCTACCAGCATAGTAAGTTCTCGATCTTTTCACCCTATTATCCAACCTCTAAACAGTGGTAGTTAGAAGCCTTATCTTTGATTGAGTTTTGTGCATGTCTTGAGAGTGTGAGGTCCTGTGGGTCATCTAACTTGATCCAGTTAGAAAAACCATAAAAACATTTAAGTTACCAGGCATCCTCGAGATGCAACCTAGAGGAGTTTCCTGGAGTGATAAAAAGAGCATAAAGTGTACAGGCTGAAAAGGCACTATATGGTTTGAAGCAAGCTCCTAGAGCTTGGTACAGTCGAATTGATTCTTATCTCACTGAAAATGGATTTCATAGAAGTGAAAGTGGACCAAAATTGTAATCCAAAGTTGATGAGCAAGGTAAGATGTTAATTGTATTCCTGCATGTCGATGATTTAATATTTACTGGTGATTTTGGCATAGTAAAATTTAAAGCAGTCATGGAAAGTGAATTGAAATGACTGATCTGGGGCTTATTAAGTTTTTTCTGGGTATTGAAGTTCAACATTCTAAAAGTGGTATGTTTATATCACAGTCTAAATATGCAAGTGATTTTTTAAAAATATTCAACCTGTCTAATTGCAAGACAACCCCAACACTAGTAATAACAGGTTTAAAATTGAGCAAGGATGATGAAGGATCAGCTGTAGATCCTATGCTGTTCAAAAGGCTTGTTGGATGCCTTATGTATTTGACAACGACAAGACCAGAAATCATGTATGGAGTAAGTCTGATCTCAAGATTCATGGATTCACCAAAAGACTCACATTGGCAAGCAGGTAAAATAATCCTGAGGTATGTAAGTGGCACAAAAGACCTTGGCATTATGTATTCAACCTCAAAATTTTTTAAACTCATTGGCTACACTGACAGTGACAATGGAGGCAGTATAGGTGACAGGAAGAGCACATCTGGGTACACATTTCATTTTGGTACAGGTGTTGTTTCATGGGAAACAACTCATAGTAACTATGTCTTTAGCAAAGGTAGAGTATGTTGCAGCAACAAGTGCTACATGTCAAGCTGTTTGGATGAGGAGAGTGTTAAAAGACTTGTCACAGAACCATCAAGAACCGACAACCATCTTCTATGACAATAATTCAGCCATATCATTATCAAAGAAGAATCATGTGTTCCACAAGAGAACCAAGCACATCAACATAAGGTTTCATTTCATAAGAGAGTTGGTGAACAACAAAGAAATTTGTTTGGAATTTTGCAGGTCTGAAGATCAAGTTTCAGACATCTTTACAAAACCATTACCAAAGGAAACATTCCAGTCTCTTCATAGTTATCTTGGAATGACAAGTTCTGCACAGTGAACTATGTCATGAATAAAGAATGTTTAAGCTCTGAAGCATTTTGTAAATTTTTGTTTAAAATAAAAAGAAAAAAACCCCATTTGCTCATAATGAAGGGGGAGTGTTGGAAAAAGTAATTACTCGCAGATCCGTATCTGATCTCAGCCGAATTTGTCAGAGTCTGTATCAGTCAAGATCTTGTCGGTCAGTCTAACAAGAGGGAAGATTCCACGATTCGACAATCTAAACCAATCGAATTAATTTCTAAAGATAATTTGTTAGGTAGATAGTTATTGTAGTCTTTAATGGTGAGTGAGTCGATTCATGTAGAAGCAATTCTCAGGTTTCCTATAAATAGAAGAAGAAGATTGTAAATTAAGTTAGACACAATAGAGAGCAAGAGAGAGCTCAGAGGATAGCAGAGAGCGAAGAAACAATTGTATTGAAGCTCAAGCTTCTGTGTATGTGATTTTGTCGAAGAGCCGAAGCTCTGTAAAAGGATCAGTCGGTGAGTCAACAAGTTAGGATCAGTCAGAGAGCTGACAAGTTTGTATTACCTTTGTTATTTCTGAACAATATATATATGAAATAGTTTATGGTTGAATGCATGTTTATTTAGCTGCACAATATTTCCAGATTTACTTGTGTAAATGTTGTTTACAATTACGGTTGAGTGAAAGAACAAGAATCCATAAATTTCTCACTCCGTGCAAGTTTCATGTTTTATGGCAGATCCGTCGACTCACGTCTTCCTAAATATTTGGTTATATGTTCTTATAAGTTCTTTAGACTTTTTAATTTGTTAGTTTTTACTTCATCTTACTCAGAGGTGAAAAATATTTGTAATTTCTTAAGTCTTTTAGACTAAGAAACATACTCTGTAAACGCCGACTAAAACCAAACCAGAACAAGTGAGTCCAAGTAAATCGAGCGAGTAAAATCGACAAGTTGTTGAGTGAAACCAACTAGTGGTTGAAGTGATCAGTCGACTAGTGGTCGATGTGATCAACTGACTAGTGGTCGAAGTGGTCAAGCCGACTAGTGGTCGAAGTGAAGTTACCAACAAGTGGTTGAAGTAAAACCTGTCACTAGAACTGATAAGTAAGAACTTATCGAGGTAAATTAGTGGGTATAAAAGGCCGACCAAATTTGATAAACTTGTCTAATCGGGAGTTAGACAAGTTTCACCCGACAAGTAAAAAGAAAAAGAGGTCAGCGTGAATTTTAATTTTATTAACTGAGCGGTAAACTCAAGTTTAATCGGCTCGGTTTTGGTAACAAAGTGTAACTGGTGGTTGGTAGGGACTTATTCGGTCACAGCCACCGCCACAGCCACTAGGCTCCCCTGATTACTACACTCCATATTAATTTTTCTCTCTTATGTGTTTGTAAGAAGTTAGAAATCTGTAGCAGGCAGCTTGATTGACATAAAACCTTAGCAAATGCAAGTGACCATCACCATTTCTAACATGTTGGTCTTTTTCTGTTGTTGGACCATCTTCCTCAAGTAGGTCCCGTTGGGCCTTTGGATTATTATTTAAATTTGTTACTAGTTTACATTAGAAGATTGAAATGATTTTAGCATAGCATTGCACAGATCTACCAAATATTCAACGTTTTTGTCAATGTATTTCATGTTCTTATGTCTCTGCAGTAATCTTGAGCATAACACCAGAGTGGTTATGTTCTGCTGCACCTCCGACTTTTTAGTATTTCCCATAACAAGTAGGTGCACTTCAAAGTACTATAGCTTTCATCCAAAACTATATTACAAGTAAAACAATTTCAAATTTGGCATAGTTGTAGATTGTTAACATATTTTTTAAGGTTTCTATTTGATTCAAAGTTCGATTCGAGACCCTCAAAACCTAAAACCTCTGGGTTGCATATTGTTTACAGATTTTTTTTAACCTCCCATTCCCTTGTAAATCGCTTACAAATTATTTTAGCTTCCATTTCCATTCAAGGACCCTCCAACCCTCAAAACCTCTGGGCTATGGAGGAACTATATCACAGGTGGATAAAGGATTTCCTCCATTTCTACAGGACATGGAAAGTAGTTGAATGGTTGGATGTTTATGTATGATTTATTGTTAATGTAGTTGGGGGGTTGGTGTTTGATATAGTTCTCTTTATAACATTTATTTTGAAATTTGTTTTTGGATGTATTTCCATTAAATTCGATAATCATTTTTTATTCTTAAACAATGACAAACATAAATCAGATTGTTTTGTTTTGGATGTTAAATGTTTGAACTCTACACTTGACATTTATTGAATGTTGACAGAAAAAATGGTGAGTAAAAACCCGAAACATCATCGAAACAATTTGACAAGTTTGCAAAACAATTTGATTGATTAGAAAAACCAGAAAAAAATGGTTTGTATAAAGATGGAAGATGGCCACTGTTATTTTCAATGTAGCGGATGGGTTCACAGGAAAAAAACAGTGATTTTTTTCGTAGTGCATTGATGATTTTTTTCGAGATTCTCATAAAAACTGGATATGAGGGATATATGTTATTTTCAACGAAGTGGATGGTTTATTCTTCATGAAAAACAATATTTTTTAGCACATCAATTTGGACATGTTTAACATCAATTATTTTTTATTATTATTATCAATCGTCTTGAACCGAAGATTATCTAATCAATCGTGTTATGTATGACATTTGTTTTAATTTGGGCACATCAGAACATTGGGTTTTGTTATAAATTTAATTTTTTCCAAAACATACAAAATAACCATCCATTTCATAAAAAAACATTTTTTTAAGCACCTCAATTAAAGGTTTTTTTAACGTTTTTTAATTTGATTAATCATTTTTTTAGATTATCAATCGTTTTGAACTATCTATATATATTGTTATTAATTTAATCTTTACCAAAACATACAAAATAACCATCCACTTCATGAAAAAATAATTTTTGCACATCAATTAAAGGTTTTTGAACGTTTTTAACTGGATCAATCATTTTTTTTTGTTATCAATAGTTTTGAACTATCTAATATATATATGACTTTTGTTTTAATTTGGGCACATCAGAAAATATCAAAGGCATTGCGTTTTGTTATTAATTTAATTTTTACCAAAACATACAAAATTATAATTATATGAGAGGGGTTTTGAAATATTCGTTAATGCCCAGAAAACATACAAAATTGTGTGAGTACGTGAGAAAATATATGGAAAAATGTTTATTGGATATATATACACTTAAAATATTTTATTTGGTTAAAAATATGTAGTTTTTAGGATGTTACATTAATAAGCATACAACTTTAAGCTTTTGAATTAGGTATTTTATAGTTGGGTTGTATGATTGTACTTACTAATGAAATCTGGTTCTTTTCACCTTATAAATTAAAACTACAATTCAAGATATTTTTCTTTACCCCATAAAATACGTAGAAGCTAAAACTGAAATTCAAGATATTTAGTTATAAGCTAAAATTCCAATCCAAGATATTTAGTTTTATTTTATTTTCATATATATATATATTCTAAAAAAGTTAAAAGCAATTATTTGAATACATGTATTTTGTTCCTATAAAAATTCATAGATAAGTTCAATGTATGAAGCTAAAAAAAAATTGAAAAAGATACTCTGTATTTAGAATTTCCATACAAATAATGTGACATTTTGTTATTTATTTAACATAAATTTTGGATAACAAGAAAAAATTCAAGTTGTGTTATTTTGGCTAGCTTTATTTTAAATTCTAATTTTTGTTTTACCCATTACCGTGGCTAAAAAATATATAGTTTTACAAGTAGATTAACATTAATTCATAAATGAAGATATTTGTATGGAGGTAATTTGTCCTTGTTCTATATAATTGTGAGAAAGATAATCAATGTATGAAGCTAACAAATTGGGAGGAAGATATTTTATATAATGAAGTTTGATGCAAATCATGGGATAATTTGTTTTTTTATCAACTAAAAAATATTCATCCACAAGAATAATATTAATTTTGAAAACAAAATAAATTATGCTTTCTCATCTTTCAATCACTATTTTTTTTCTAACTATGCCTTAAACATTCTAGATTAATCTAGCTGAAACAAGCAAAGGTTATAAATTTACAAGTGTTTTTTTAGCTAGCTTAAGTTTAAATTCATATTTATATTTTACTTATTACACCAACTCCTCAAAAATATTGTCAAAGTTGTGACTCACAATCTTTTTCCACCATTTCAAATAGTTTTAAGTGGTTTTTAACTCAAATCTAATACCTACCCTAGTTTTAAGTGGTTTTAACTCAAATCTAAATCCTACCCTGAATGTGTCATATATATGTACATTCAGTATCATGGAGATATGAAGAGCCTTCACGGAAGTAAGTACAATCACTGAACTTAGTGTAAGTATCTTTTTAATCCTATTTTAAGTTTTCCATTTTTTAAAGAATATTTTAAAATTTTGTATTTATATTTTTTAATATATCCAATAATTTGACTTTAACATATTAATATGTGATTATAAAGTTCAATTTCCTTGTATTTTTTTTTCAAAAATATATCAAAAAATTTGACTTTGTCATATAAACATTTATACCTGACATGCAAAAATTTGGTTGTCATATTAACATCTGATTATACACTCCAATTTCTTTGGAAGTTTTATATCTATTGTTTTTTCAAATATATAGAAGAATTTGACTGTCATATAAACATTTGAGTAATTGTGTGGAAAATTTATACCTACTCTCCTTCTATTTATATATTACAACCTTGACATGTTTAGTAAAGTTTAAAATTTTATCAATTCTATACATATTCTTCTTGTTTAAGAAATGTATCTTTAAATAATTTAGTCTTTTTTTTATACAGTCAATTTGTTTTCTTATTTATTATATAAATTTATTCTTTTTTTAATCTATCCAATAAATATATCCATACACTAATGCCAGATGCATGTTTGTAGTATAAGAGCTACAAAAACTTGCAAATCGTGTTATAAAAAATGAGATAAGAGTGTCACTTTACCTTTGTTTCAAGATATTTTTACTAAACTAACTTTTAAGAGTTTTTCAAAATATGTTTGTGATTAATTTTTATGTTCTATACAACATTAAAAATATGATGTATAAAAGTAATTGTTGGTTTTTAGTTGTTTTTCATGACCATTAATAAGTTTAAGTAGTGGTGGGAATCTATTAGTCGTAATTAGTTGTCTTTCATAGTCATTGAGCTAAAAATGATTTATTATATGCATAAATACATATGATTTTGTTAACCATTTAACTATACATATTAATATATCTATTAGCACTCAGAATGTACCCAGGTTGTGAAAAGGTAGATCCAGAGGTAACAGCAAAAACTACTTTAGAATGTATTTCTGACCTAATACAATCAGAGAGGGATCTCTCACTATTTACAAAGTTTTTATACTCAAGATATTCAATCAAATACACTCAGAAGGTCAGATTTCTGATGGGACAAATAGGACAAATTTGTTTTAAAGACTTGGTAGGACAGTCATGGAGGAGACCATTGGGCAATGGAGTCAATAATCAGATCTGAAATAGGTTGCAGGAGGTAGGGTTTTGAAGGTTTATGATCAGAGGAAAGGTAGGCACCATTTCCTCAGTCTTGAGGTATTAGCAGGTTGATTAGTAGACAAAGGGAGACATTCCATCAAACAGAGCACCTAACTATGGTGAATTCTACAAGACTTTAGAAGAAAATATTTGAAAATGCTTGAACAATGGATCTAGAGCATGCAGGATGAATTCTAGCCGATAAAAACTAATGCTCAAGCATGAAAGCAAATACAAAATGGAGTGGGAAATAGGATAAACACTCACATAAAGAAATTACTTACTGAAGAAAAGATGGCACAAGAATCTCTGACATGAAAAAGATTTTACATTCCTCCTCTGCAAATTTTATTCATCTCCTGAAAACATGAAGCCATTACAATGTAGAGCCTCTCCGCTCTAGAAAATTCTCTCTTAACTATCAATTACATTTTCCTTTTTATAAGAAAAGTCTTTACCTAACTTAGAATTCGAAAACCTAAAATTTGAAAACCTAACTGAAAAAGTTACAATAACGTTCCTCCTGCATATCTCCAATGATGACAGCTGTGTGAAATCTGGGAGAGGTTTTTATAATTGGACATGTGCTCAACAAAACCCACGTCTTAATTTCTCTAGAATAATCATAATATCTTTGAAATATTCCTTTGAAGCTGATGACTCATATAATAAAATTATATATTTCTGGAAAAATGACCTGTAAATATATTTAAAATTCTCCCAACCTGTGATTACTGTGTAAAAATTGAAGGATTTTTTTTATTATAGTCCTGTTAGGAATAAAAACCTCTCTCAGTTTTGTCAAATTAAATTCCATTTGTCCAAAACAATTCTTTGAAGTTGATGGATGAAATAGTCCTTTGGAAAACATGAAAACTAGCCTGTACAACTGATTTTGTTTCTGCTGAACCATAGCACCTGTGTGAAAACTGAAAGAGGTTATTGTAGATAGGTATGTTGTGAAGAAAAGCCTCTCCCAGTTTCACAAAATACATCTTAATTTGATCTAAACAATTATTTTTGTTGGATGACTAGAACAGTCATTTCGAAATCTGAATATTTTCCCTCTGAAGATGCCCTTGCTGCTCCTAATCTGTAGCACCTGGGTAAAAACTGAGAGAGGTTATTGTATAAAAAGATGTTATGATGAAAAATTGCTTTTAGTTTTTGAAATTTTTTCTTCGTTTGCTGGAAACAATTCATTGAATAAAATGACTGAAACAGTCATTTTTTAGAAAATATGTTATGTTGCTTTTGAATCTTTGAACTGTTTGACTTCATGAATGCTCCCACTGCAAATATTTCTGCAGCTCTTTTGGGCTGATTTGCTTCTGCATTGTTGAATGGTGGCTTCCCTTCTCTTGTTCTAAAAAAACAATTTCCAGCTGACTCCTTATCTCCGCCATTTCCCTGTGATTGAAAACACTTAAAAGTTAAGCTTTGAAATATGGTGGACTGTTTCCTCCCTTCGACGTGCGCAGCAAATGAAATTATTTTTAAAACCAAGTCGAATTTATTTATATAAGATGGTTTATTCGGAAGCCTCCTTTCCAGATTATCTACCACGCATCTTTTTATTCTGGATTCCTTTGTGACCCTTGATCTAATTACTTTTAGTTTTCAACCGTAGGATCAAGTGCCATGTACTCCTTTCTGCCAGGCTTCCTGCTTTTAACCACCGTGCAACTTCATGCTTCGGAATCCCTCACAGCCGTAGATGCGATCAGCCTTTATTCGTGAGTCGTTGGATCAGATGACACGTACCGAATTCCGCTGGGCTCCGTCACTTTAACCGTCGTGCAGCTTCATGCTCCGAAATTCTCCTCAGCCATTGATGTGATATGCCTTTAACCTTCCAGTGTCAGATCATGCACCATATAATGAATTCCGCTGGGCTCCTTTCTTTTATCCAACTTGCGAGTTTAAGCTACGGAATTATTTTCAGCCGTTGATTACTTTTCACTTTATTTTTTAACCGTCGGATGAACTTACCCATATACATTCCGCTGAGCACTTTTTGATTTAATTAACGGGCAACTTTACCTTCCGGAAATAATATTCCCCGTTGATTTAATTTACCTTTTTACATTATCCATAGGATTATTTTATGCGCTAATGTTTAGATTATACCTTAAGAAAGGTAATAACCTTGTTTTAGCCGGTAAAACTTTATTAAACTTGGTTTTTATGGATAAAGCCCGCTCTTTGACTTTAGAATATTCAAAACTATTAATTTTTGAATATAAATAAAATGAAATCTTTATAAAGCCCATTTTTTAGGTTTCCTTCAAAAATTAATGAAAATTTTTGCCCCATTTGTGAAAAACTCATTTGTCCTTTTCCCTAAACCTCTTTACCTTCTCTTCTTTGCCAACTTGGACATATTTTAATGAGAAAAATTTGGAAACCAACTCAATCACCCATGAGAACTTAAAATTTTGAAGGCAATAGGAGCAATTCTGACAAAAATAAATTTAGTGTTAACAACTGGCTCCAACTAGGGATGCTATCCTCCCTGCGAGGTAGCAAAGAACCCCGTAGACCACGTGCCAAATCCTTTGGGTTTCTCTTAACCTTTCTCTGAAATCCTAAACCTGTTTTGAACTGAACCATCAACTGAAACCATTTTGCAACCAAATCCCACTCTATCAACATGTAACCTGTAACTGAATTGCACTTGAAACTGAAACCAAACTGAAAACTACTGAAAGAGATGCTCGCCATGTCGAGCTTATTCATACCTACCTATCCTACTTAACTAAGCACAAATGCTCAATCAAGGAAAATCTGACTTCCAATGAAGCCAATCAAGCAATTTATCCAATAATTCCATTTCTTCCTCATGCTTTATCAAAATTAGAACATAAGAACAAAATAGATGAAAAATTTGTCCTTTGCTGCAAACATATAACCAATTACTCCATCTGAAAAATTTATCCATGTACTCTGCTACTGGATCATAAAAAACATGACAAATTTTGAAATACTCAATCACTTGTTTGTCATGACAAGGCTGTCCAAAAGGTAACTCCTCTTGCATACTCTGAAATTGATCTTTAAAAGAGTTTTGAAAGGAATTCTCATGATTGTTTTTCAATGATATATCATCAACTTCATTTAATATTTCTACATCTACAACTCCTTTCTTCTCAAGCACTTCAAGAGGAATATCATTTTGTTCTTCAACAAGATTAAGCAAGAAGATGTTTTCTTGACAAAATATTTCTGAATTGGAAAGATTTAAAGAAACATCCCATTGAGAGTCCTCATCTCCTTCTTTGTGATCCCTTTGTTTACTGCACACTGTTGGTTCTTTCACATACTGAGATTGATGCCATGATTGCTCTTCATTTTCATTATATATAAGTAGGCTAAAATTTTCTTTAAAGCCATCACTAACATAATTTTCAACAAGTTGACCACAATCATCAGAAAAACCATCAAGAGTATAACCGTCTTCTTTCACATCAATAGGCTGATCATCTTCATGCTCATATCTTTTTTCCAATTCTAATCCAAGGGCTGATTTCTCTTTAAATGTATTTTTAGAAAATAAATATGTGGAGGGACTGTAAGACTGAAAATTTGTAGAATCAGAATTCTTTTTGTAATCACCCACAGAAGCATTAGAATTTAGAGGAAATTGCTGCTGCAAAAAGGAATTTTTTGATTGGGAATAAGCAGCCTCATCTTGAAACAAAACTTCAGTAGTCGAATAGTATGAAGAAGGGTTTGATTGACCATCCCAACTTCCTTCTTGGTCACACAAAGAATGACAAGATTGCTGCAAGTTATCATCTACTTCAGCAAAAGAAATGTAGCTGGTTGAATCAGAGTTTTGGCTCATGTCTCCTCCAGTAGAGGATGAAATTATTAACTGCTGAGATTTTTCTTGAATGTGAAGATAGCTAATTTGTGTTTCTTTTTTCTGAAATGGGTTCTGATATAAAATTTCTAAAATCTCTCCATCCACTAACTCATCATCACCATACAATTTTTTCAAATCCTCAATGAAACCTTTAGCATGCATACAACAATCTTGAACCAGCAACAAGGAGGGGTATTGGTTTTGGTAATGTTCATGAAATACTGTAGGAAAATCAGTAAGGGAAAATAAACTTTCTGATGGTAACCCTTCATACCATGACCTTGCATCTCCTTCCAAATTAGCCATGAACATTTTCATTAAAGAATCCTCATGCAATTTAACTCCCAGCTTATGTATATGCATATGAAATCTAACCAAATGAAGGGTAGCATCATCATTCTTTTGATCTTTAAACTTTGGAAGACCTGTTTGCCAATCCACTTTAGGTATTCGATTTGGAAAACCAGGAATGTGAGCACGATTCATAGGAGCATACCTTGCAGACAACGAACTCATCTTGGCAAATGAATATACTGAATCAACTCTTCAAACTTTGCAATATTTTGATAGTGGAGTCGCCATAGGAATTCTGAAATTGGATTCTTCAAAGATGGAGTCGCCAGGTGAAAGATGCACAACCTTGCTGATATCTAACTGTTGTTCACCATCAACAATCAAATCTGAAAGTATGTCGTTTATACCCAGGGAAGATTTGAGCCTTCGTTCCCCGGCAACGGCGCCAGTTTGTTAGCACTCAGAATGTACCCAGGTTGTAAAAGGTATACTCCAAGGTAACAACAAAACCACTTTAGGAAGAAACTGGTATTTTCTTCCAGAGAGGGATCTCTCAATAAAGATTTAACAAGACCAGATTTAAAATAACATTCCCAGATTTATGTATTTGGCTGAAACAATCACATAACCATTGGGCATGGAGTCATATACAAATATAAAAATACCACAAAGACATATACATGATATTCATCAAAGGCAAGATAATCATATCATCACAGTCATTCAAATTGATTCAGGTGGAACAGAAGAGATGAAGGATCAACCCATTAATACAGAGCATCAACAAGGATGAGTTCTATACCAACTTTAGCAGAAAAAATCATATAATATCTGAAATGATGATCAGAGCATAAATACATGAATTCTAATCATCTAACTCTATATTCCAGATACGAGGAAGAAACAAAACAGAGTGTTACACAAGGGAAATACAATCACATAAGAAAGAGGCATAGACTGTAACATCAACGACACATGAATCTCTGACAAAACTTTCATGCATTCACTTTGTCATTCCAAAAACAGATATGTTCTCCAAAATTATTCACTACCCAATGGGTTCCAACCCCCATATCATAAAAAAGATGCATATTTATACATAAAATGATCGGTGCTCCAACAAGAATATCAATAACAGAATGATCAGCTTAATTTAGAGTTTGTAACTGAATTCCTAACCCCTAGGAAGTTTGTTACAACTCCAATCCTAACAGACCATAAAGTATGAATGAACTTGACAACAAACTTTTGTCCCATCAGCTCCATATCTTTGCCCCATCAGCTCCACGTCTTTGCCCCATCAGCTCCACGTCTTTGCCCCCTCAGCTCTTCAATGCATGACACCTGTTCTTAAGGATGGAGAATATACTTTGTCTTTCTAAAATGCTCCACAGCTTTCCACTGCTCCAAAATTGGGGTGTCACACTCCATGATTTCTCGAATAGCTACCTCGAGCTCCATATACGCTTCATAGGACTTTCTGAGTAATCTGCTCCTGATGATGGCGAACTTCTGCAGAATCTCGAAATCTTCTGTGAGCATATCCACAATGGTATTCCCTGTCAGGTTTTTCTCCAAATCATTGAATTTGGTGTGATCCATGTGGCACTAAACAAGCTAGTTATGATAATGTTCCTGTGAGAACATCTTCCCTTCTCCATCCCAGAAAGAAGGCAATCTGTCCTCGAACAGTTCTTTAAAATCATGTTTAAAATTATTTACCTGCAGTAACAATCCTTCTGATTTATCATGGACCATTTTGATTAAGTGATGCTTATGGATGATTTTATTTTCCCACATCACTATTGACACTCTGTCCTTTATGCCCAATTCCTGCAACTTCTGATATGATAATGAGTTTAGAAAATTTAATGTGTTCTGAGCCGTAACAAGGGGTCTTTTCTCCATATGTTCGCTAACCAGCTTCAGCCTCTGGTGGGCCGTATTTATCATTATATTCAAATCATCAATAAAATTTAAATAGTGCCTGAACTTGGTAATATCTATACACAGGGTATCCCAAATGATGTGTTTTGCCCCCTGAAGAGGGCCTTTCCCAATGCATTTTTCCTTTAGTTCATTAAATTTCTTATGTAATTGATTCCTGTCCTGCAGTATTTGTTTTTTGCTTTCATTAACTTTGGCCAGTTCAGCTTTCATCTTTTCATTTTCTGCTTTCAAATCTTTGATTGCTTCTTCTTTCAGACTCACCTGGGACATTGGCACCAACAAATCGTCAGTAGAGAAATCATCTAATGGCTTCTGGATATTTACAATAGACAGGTCCTCGCCGGTGGGAGTCTGGCTCATGAACTCTTCCATAATCTCCTTCTCTTCATTCTGAGCTTTTTTCATCAAGGATATTTGGGATAACAGTTCCTCCCTTTCGGCTTCCCACTTCTCTTTTTCTTCTTGTAGCTCTCCTGCTCTTCCTTTGTATTCCATCATATCCCGATGGACTTTATCCTTTTCTTCTTGGAGGGCTAGCAACTCAGATGACTGAACATGTTCAGTACCTGGGATCTTCAGTCTCTTCTTTAGGACCTGGAGCGCATTATCCTTTTCCTCTAACAACCTTTTGACTGCCTGTGTACTGTCTGAACTAGCATCGTCTGTCTGCAGCTTCTTAATTTGAACAACATTTGCTTTATTTTCCACTTTCTCATGTTTCAACTGAATCTCCAATTTATCTATCAAAACCTGTAATTTATTAATCTTCACCATGGCTTGTAGTAAGTCTGGGTAGAGGATATCGCTGGTCTGTTTGTGGAGTTGAATTTTATTTGGAGTGCTGATTTTGTCTAACCGGATCTCCATTTCAGCCATTTTCTTATCGCTTACCATAGCCATTTTAAAAGTATTCCTCTCAGCATCTCTAGCAGAGACCAGAGAGGTCTTCGAACTGTACAAGCTTCTAACCTTCGGGAGCAAATTCCTCGTTTCCTCCATAGACTGTTTCCTCTTTTCCATGTAACTGGCTTTTAGGTCTTCCTTCGACTTAAACACGTGGCATGATTCCGAACTGTCTACATCACCCTCTATACTTTTAAAAGAGAATTGACTTACTTGTATTGCTTTCAGGGGAACTAGGGCACCTCTTTTGGAACCATCAGAAACCTCCTCATCTATAATTTCACCACCTTGCAGCAGCTTTGTCCTTTTATGGGGGCCTTCCTCGTCTACATCCATACTCTCAGTTTCAGACAAACTCCTCTTGACCAAAATGCCAGCACCTTCTGTTATTTGGGCTGCTGTCTCTTCATCAGACTTTGACTTGTCAGTACACTGTAGCAAATTGGCCATTTCAGCTAGCCCCTCAATAGCCTGATGCTCAAATGGTTTATTCTTGTTTGCCTGTTTTCTCAATGAGATCACCTGGTGGGGGTCGTAGTTCATATTTACATCTTTTATGAAATCCATATTCTCCATCAACTTTTCTACAAACACTAGGGCACCTTTACCTTTAAAAATGAAAGGGCCGACTTTAAATGGAAATTTAATATTCGAAGATTTCTTGAAAGCACCAAAGTGCTCTTCCGCAGACAGCAATCTCTGCCTCATGAACTCTAGTGCGAAAATACTTGGGGTCAAGAAGGATGGTAGCCTATAAGGCTGACCAGTAAAGCCATATATTCTTAACACTGCGTAACCTCTGTACAGGAACTAGTCCCCCACCCGATCTTCGGGTGACGACTGCATTAGGTATCTCATCTCGTCTAAAACACAGGGTAGGTCCTCATCAAATAACATTCTGTACATTTCGGACATGATCGAATTGGCAAATTCGACCATGTTGATTTGCTTGGGCAAATCAGAAGAACATAGATCACTTAAGAATTTCAATTCAGTAACATTAGAGCACAATAACATGTTAAGCAAGTATGTTTGAAACCTAAAGAACTGGACTTTGGGAAATTCAGTCAACTGAAGGTGGATCGCTTCGGCAAGGTACTCATCTAAATTAAGCACGGGGACTGACTGGGACTCGGGGCTTAAAGAATTTATTTTTAACAAGAAACCAAGGATAACATCACCTATACGACAATCGTCATCTAGACCTAACACTTGAAAGACCAAAGACATTACCAGTTGCACCTCAGTCTTTAAAATGTGCAAGGGGTAAGGTAAGAAAATACGTTCGAGGGACTGACCTTCCTTCAGGATACTTGACAAGAATTGACAGCAACTTTCACTTTCGCAATTTTTGAAAAACTCGGCAAGGACAGATTCATTTACAGACTCACGATTTACAGGGTAACTTTCGAGCAGACTAAGGTTTTCTCTGACGACCGAAGCATCAATTTTACACAGTATTTTCGATGCGAACCGACTCACAATAATCCTCTGAGAGGGAGAATAGTTCACTGCACACCACTCAACGAATTCAGGGAAGTGGAGGGTTTTCTCAAGGCCGAAATGGTACAAAAAAGACTTGCATACATTCAGAACGTCATTCCCTTGTGAATAATAAGACCACAATTTCTATTTGCTGCCGGACACGCTCCCTGTGGATAGGAAGGAGTCACAGACGCCCCTGTGTCTGTCTACTAAAAATTCCTCTCTGTCATCCGCGACCCGACCAGACGCATGAACCTCTCCCCCGTGGTCCATTTCTTAATTTATAATGGTAATTGGATGAAGGAGTTATAGGGTTAAAGTCCTACCTGGCTCAGTGTGGAGGCGCGTGTTCGGAACGTGTCTGGCACTGACAAATGGAAGCTCCCAAATTTCCAGGTCCTTTTCGCCAGGTCTCGAGCAAATAAAATAATCATTGGAGAGGTCAACCCTGCCTTTATAGGACCACACAATTCGCCACGTGGATAGCATTTATTTCTGCAACCACCACTTATCCCTAACTTCCATGCACTTCTATTTTCCGGTTTCATTCAAGACCGTAGATCTGGTTTCTCTTTAATTTCTGGCCTTTGGGTCGTGTGCCACGTACCCCGTTTCGCCCGGCGTCTTGGTGATAAACGACGTGCCACTCTCCATCCTGGAATGATCTCCCACCGTCGATGAAATCTCCTTTTATCATGAGCCTTTGGATCAGGCGACACGTACCGAATTCTGCTGGGAGTCTGGGACTTATCCCCCATGCAAGTTTCAACCCCAGAATCGATACCAATCGTTGATCATTCCACCTTTAAGTTTCGACCGTCGGATCAAGCACTATGAAATGAATTTCGCTGGGCTCCTTTCTTTTATCCAACGTGCAGCTTTGATCCCCGGAATTGTTCTCAGCCGTTGATGTGATACCCCTTTAATTCTCCACCGTTGGATCATATGCCACGTACCCAATTCCACTGAGCACCTCGGAATTATCCACCGCGCTAGTTCACTCTCCGGAAATCATAATAACCGTTGATCTAGATTGCTTCGATCTTCAACCATCAAATCGATCACCGGGTAACTCATTCCGCTGGGCGCTTTAGTTTTATCGGTCGTGCAGGTTCTGGTTCTGGAATAAATCTCAACCGTAGATGCGATCCGACTTCGCCTCTCCGCCATTGGATTGAGTAACATGCACCCGATTCCGCCGAATTGTATTGTTTTAACCAAGATGCAATTTGACGAAGCGGATTTGATATGGGTCGTAGATCTGCCCGAAACAACCTGATGGCCGCTGATCTGTGCGCCTGATAAACGCCCTGTCAAACCTTTATCTTCCTTGCATCTCTGAGGAGCGGAGAGAATACCAGCCATTGATATTCTTCCTTTTTCCATCGCGGCTTAGGATCTTCGGTGACTTGATCGCATTTTGCCTATAGCTCCATTTTTACGATATATCTTTTGACCCAAGTATCCAAACAACCATTTTTCTTTCTCCACCATGGTTTATTATCCTCTTGATAAATAATGGTGTTAACAATATCCATTTTAAATATGAATTTATTAAGTATGGTGATGACTCAATTTATTTTATGTCATACATTATTTTCTTCCTGATAAAAGAACTTAAGCTTCCAAACTTTGGTATGTTGACTTTCAAATATGTACACATGAATGTACATGGCATCATCTCCCCATGCTATGTTGTAAACTATTTTTCTTCATATGATATATTATTTTCACTTTGAATAAAAATGTTCATTCTAAATCATTTTTTTATTGCTAATTCTAAACCCACAACTTTATAATTTTAAAATAAATCTTGTCAAAATTTCAAGGAAAAGTAAACTTTACTAACTACCATAAAACCAAACACAAATCTTATCATTGATTTTATTTTTAACATCAAATATAACATACTAGATGACATAAAATATTTCCAACTTTCAAACCTCCTTCTGTGGATGTTATACATTTGTTCTATTTACTACTTGATTTAATGATTTAAGCGGTTCATGTTTTTATTTTTTTTATTTTCTTTAAAACATATATGTTTTCAACATTCTAGTTTTATTTTAAATTTCATTGACCTTCTTCCAAATATAAGTGAATACTAATATCTAAATTAAATTATTCTTTAAAAATTCTATATATTTTCTATTGTTTTTTTTTATTGAAAATGAATGTATTTTCAACACTAAATTCTAATTTTTAATTTTATTGACTTTCTTCCAAATACAAGTAAATAATTATATTTAAAAATGAAATCTTAAAGAATTTATTTTTTATTTTTTAACAATAATGTTGTTATGAAAAGAAAATTATTCATATTCATTTTTTTGGATGAAAAAGACCAATTTACCATAATTATTGTTTAATAAGATTTAAATACTTCTATATCATATAAAAATATGAAAAAAACTATTTAAGGCATCGATAAAATAGAATAAGGATTGGGAAACTAAACATTAAGGCATCGATAAAATAGAATAAGGATTGGGAAACTATAGGAATTGGGTGATAAAAATCGATCACCAAGTGGCATTAAAATACGATGTGACTACTCATGGTTTTCTGGCTGGCGATCACTTGATTGTCACATCCTAAACCCTAGGGATTTTAATGTTCCCCGAGAATCATTAACACTGCTTGTCGAGGTAAAACCTTATCTATGCAATGTAAATCATTATTCTCTGCACGGATTTGCTTGCACTGCTGTGCAACTTCACTGTGTAAATGCTGGTGGAGGAGCAGAGGTTCTCGTCCCTTGACACCCTTCACCCTGTCTGCATAAATGATGTTTGTTTGAGTGGCCCTAGTTATATGGAGCGATAATGTTGGTGAATGAGTTTCTTGCTGCCCACAATCGGCCTTGTTAAACTTTTAAAGGGGTAAGTTCTTTCTCTGATTTTGAAATATCATTCTTTTTCTACTCGCAAACAGTTTTACATTTCAAGTGTTTGACCACTGTAATATTCATATGCAAGAGTTTTCGAGAGAAAAGGGTCGTGACACTTAGATTTAAGAAAGGTTTTTTGTAGTGATGGTGTTTCAGTTCTGGTAAGACCTGTCACCTCATTTCTCATAGCTCTATGGCTTATGGATCTGTGGCTTCACTGATGTTCTCTTGGCATGGACTTATTTTCGCGTTTCTTATCGTTAAAGAAAACAATGGTAACCTTCTTGGTTTTTTTGGACTTATGGCATTTTAGAAAAGTTTATAAAAGGGTATTCCTCGACCGTAAATATTTTAGGACTGAAATGTGCTTGTTTATCTCTAG
This sequence comes from Pseudotsuga menziesii, assembly GCA_001517045.1. NCBI lineage: Eukaryota > Viridiplantae > Streptophyta > Pinopsida > Pinales > Pinaceae > Pseudotsuga > Pseudotsuga menziesii. Next base: position 179,277 of record LPNX011070168.1, on the reverse strand, counting down.
AATTTTTCTTTGGTGGAATGTTTAATTAGTCATTGGACTGTCATTTCAAATATTGTAATTATTTACTTTTATGTAAGATTCCTTGTTTGTAACTACACCACTGAAGTTATTCCAGAAATGTTGTCTTGACTATTGTGTGTGTGGTTTCATTTTCTATGAAAATATTTTTAAGGCCGAAGGGCCGTTTCTATTTTCTTGCATTTAGTTATGGCAGTAGTTGATTTGTATAATATTGTGTATGTGAGACAATTTACTCTATTTTCAATTTATCTTTGATATTGGGGCCGTGAGGCCACTGCTAAGTCGACAATGTTTACATGGATTCTACTGTTCAGATAACAATTATTCAATGGGAGCCGTAAGGCTGTTGCGAAACCTTCTTTAAATTTTTTATTGAATGTTCTTACTTAATGGATAAATAATAATAGATGTCATCGACTAGCAACAAGGGTTGCGGCCTGTTAATAATCTTGATTTTGAATTTTATGTGGAAGTAAATACTTGTATTTAGTTGGGCCATATAGCCTCTGTATTTGTAAATTTGTTTTCAATTAGCCAAATACTCTTGGCAGGATTCGATCCGGTAACCTAGTTATTCATTACTTATTTTTAAATGCTTAGTTTATAATAATTATAACTAGGGTTTTGGCTCGTAATGCAAAGCTATTACTAGCTCTATCGTAGATTGAAATTACGATTTATATATACGATGTATATACGATCCGTACGGTTGTAGCTTATAAATATATTGATTGATTTTTGTTTAAGTTCATTGTTTGATTTTTGTTTTGTAAAGCGCTATATATATATATATATATATATATATTCCCTCTGTTATGTCGAGGGTTAAAGATCAGAACCCTTGATTTTTTGAAAAAAAAATGATATATATATATTTACATAAAATATACTAATACTTGTAATGTGAAATAATACCTTCCTAAGATTCGTTCTTGTAGTGGAAACTTTTGAGTATAAAAGTTTAACTGTTATTTATTACTGTAATGTATATTTATTGAGATAATCGTTTTAGTAAAACTCTAACGATTTTGTAATGTCTTTAAAAGAGGTTATGTAGGAGTTTAGAATTAAACACTGATACTGATAATAAATATGATGACATAAAACTATCTAAGTAAATATCGGGTATACTCAGTGATAGGAGAGGGATTCGAACTCTAGTTGAGAACTTAACAATTCTAAATGAATTATATGTAATATAACTAGTACTAGCTGAAAGAGAAAATGTGTTGTCTAAAAATCAATGATTATCATATCCTATATGGGACAATTTTCATTAAAAATATGTAAATACTACACATACTGTATAAACAAAATACATATATAAAATAGAATCATAGATAAATAACAAATAGTTCAGAACCTGGATAATTTGTAGAAAGGGGGACAAACACCCAAAGGAGACCATTCCACCCAATCATCTCCTGAAGAAACCAAGATTACTTGCATAGGATCCTTGAGCCTGTTCTCTAAACCACTAGGAAGAAGAGACTGTGTAACAATACACACAAAAATTTCTAAAACTTAGCTCTCAATAACAGACTTAACTCAGCAATTTCACTTTTTTTATCACCTCATCGAATTCCTTGTGTGCTTGACTTTTTAGTTTGTAGAAATCACAAGGTTCATTCACTTGGAAATAGAATGTGGTGAGCCTCCTATACAATTTGATGGTATTTATAAGATTGTATAGGTCTTTGGGTCAGTTTTGAAATTAAATAAGCCATCTGCTCAGTTCCCCCTCCCAGGGAACATAACCACAATTTTAGGGATTTTGCTTCATGCAACAGCTAGAAAGTGAAACACTAGTTCTACCACTTGTCAATCATCCTTCTACAGTTGCTCATTCCCCCTAGTGGGTCAATGAACACTCTTTCAACAGTCTCCTTTGGACAGGTGTCTCTCCATTTAATTATTTAAATAAAATAAGTAGTCAATTACAGTCATCCTTGACCAACTTGGTCACACGAACTTTACAATAATTTTAACATAATGTTTTCTCAAATAAATAAAAATATTTATTTTTCAATTTTAGGTGGGTTACAAACACCCCCCCTTAAGTTCAACATCATCCTTGATGTTGCTTAGTCTTATTCCGAGTCTTCCTAGAGCAGAGCTGAATATGCCTCTCGCATATGGATCTCCAATTCCCAGGTTGCTTCATTTGGACTGAGGTGTTTCCATTGCACCTTTACCTATCCAATGGTGCGATTTCAGAGAAAAATTTCCCTCATGTCGAGAATACAGTACAATTCCACCTGAAAATATCCTTTGGGTTCTACCTGAATAACATTCCAGCCGATCAGATGAGTAGCATCGTGCACATATTTAGTTGATATAGAAATATGAAATACATTATCTATTATAAGATTAGGTGGTAAAGATAACTGATATTCGACTGTTCCAACTCTTTCCAATATTTTGAATGGTACACAATACCTGGGTGCTAATTTAGCACAACTCCCCAACTTAAAGGAGCTCTTTTGGAGTTTTTCCTTAACAAATACATGCTCACCTACTTGGAATTCTTTCATATTTGTTTAAAGGTATGCATGACTCTTTTGTCTATCCTAAGCAATTTTCAAATTGCTTTGTACCTATTCCACTGTTAGTTCCAGTTCTTTTAACAAGTCAGGTACTAATATCAATCGGTCAACTGGATTACTCCATGTAATGAGAATATTACATTTCCTACCATATAATATTTCAAAAGGACTAAGTTTAGATGAAGCTTGATAATGATTATAATACACAAATTCAACTAAGTGCAAATAATCTTCCCATTTCTTGGGATAGTCTCTAACATACATTCATAACATGTCTTCTAGTACTTAATTGAATCTTTCTGTTTGTCCATCCATTTGCAGATGATAAACAATACTAAAATTCAATTTAGTATCCAATCCTTTAAACAATGACTTCCAAATATTACCAATAAACTTACGATCTCTGTTAGAAATTATTACTTTCGAAATTTTGTGCAACCGAAAAATTTCCTTCATAAAGATGTCGGCAATGTTATAAGCCTTATGAGTTGTTTTAACAGGTATAAAATGTGCTTCCTTGCTTAATTTGTCCACCACTACCATTATTGAATCATTTTCTTTCTGATTTTTAGGAAATCCAGCTATAAAATCAAGAGTGATAAATTCCCATTTCCAACTTGGAATTGGCAATGGTTGTAAAATATCGTCCGTGTGTTGATGCTCAGCTTAACTTGCTGGCATTCTATACACCTAGCTATGTATTCAACAACTTCATTCTTCATATTATGCCAAAAATAATTTTTCTTAACATTGTGATAATCTTTTGATACCCCAGGTGTCCTGAATAAGGACTTTTATGTACTTCATTTAAAATCAACAATTTAATTTATGGTATGTTAGGCACATAAAGTCAATTTTTATACAGCATTAAGCCTTTTTCATTTAAACTGTAATCTGTTTTCAAATTTTCAGATTCATTATCAGTTAATTTTTCCTTTAGATTTTGGTATTCCTTGTCTATTTTTATTCCTTCTTCCAATTTATCATTTAATTCTGTTTTGTAACTGCTAATGGTGGTTATAAAATTCGTTATTTCATTTCTGCATAAGGAATCAACCACTTTATTTTCATTTCCTTTGATGTTTTTGATTTCAAAATCGTATTCACTAAGGAAAGCTAACCATCTAGGTGGCATTGCGTTCATATTTTGTTGATCAAACATATATTTCAAGCTTATGTTATCAGGCATTAACAAAAAATCTTTTACCAATCAGATGATGGCACCACATTTTCAAAGCATGAATTATGGTAGCTAGTTCTAAATCATTAGTGACATAATTATTTTCGTATGTTTTTAACTTCCTTGATTTGTAAGAAATTACATGACCTTCTTGTGTTAGTACTCCACCCAAACCTTCATTGCATGCATCAGTGCATACAACACAATCTTTGTCTAGATCTTCTATTTTCAGTATAGGTGCAGTAGTTAACAATTCTTTTAACTTATTAAAACTTTCTTCACACTTTTGATCCCATACGAATCTTTTTCCCCTTTACTGCAAAGATGTTATATGATTCACAATCTTTGAGAATACTTCTATGAATTTCTGGTAGTAACCAGAGTTCCCATGAATGATCATACATTTGTTACATCTTTGGGAATAGACCAATCAATTATTTATTTTATCTTATTTGGATCTACTGATATTCCTTCCTTGGATATCATGTTCCCTAGATATTGTATCTTATCTTTATAAAATTCACATTTACTGAAGTTAGCATACAATTTATCTTCTCTTAGAACCTGTTGTATTATCCGCAAGTGTTCATCATGTTCTTTTTTCGTTTTTGAGTAAATTAATATGTCATATATGAATATGACTACAAATTTATCTAATTATTTACTTAAGACACTGTTCATTAAGCATATAAAATTTGTTGGAGCATTCGTTAGCCCAAAAGGAATAAAAACAAACTCATAATTCCCATATCGGGTTCTGAAAGCAATTATAAAGATATCTTCATCTTTAATTCTGACTTAATGATATCCAGATCTCAAGTCAATTTTTGAAAATATTGTTGCTCCGCGTATCTAATCAAACATATCATCAATGCGGGGCAAATGATATCTATTTTTAATTGTCATTTTATTCAGTTGATGGTACTATATACATCGACGTAATGTACCGTCTTTCTTTTTAACAAACAAGACAAGTGCTCCCCAAGGGGATACACTTGGTATTACATCATTTTTGTCTATCAGTTCTTGTAATTGTAATATTAATTCGTTAAGTTCTAAAATGTTCATTCGATGAGGAGCCTTTGAATTCGGTACGGCTCCTAGTACTAACTCAATAGTAAAATTCAGATCTCTCTTTAGAGGTAATCCTAGAATTTCTTTCAAGAAAACATATGAGAAATATTGTAGGATTGGAATGTCATTGAATTTAAGCTTATCTTATTTATCCATGTGTTCGTTATTTATTATATGTACTACAAAGACTTTACAACCTTTCCTTACAACTTTTTTCATTTGTAATGCTGAGATTTGTCTAACAGAAACTTTCCTAGGTATCCCTTGGAATGTAATTATTTCTCCTTTATTATTTGGACAAGTAAATGTTTTCTAAAAATAATTTAAAACTACTTTATGTCTTTCCAACCAATCCATACCTATTAAAATATCATAAGATCCTAATGGAAATATATTTAACTTTACTTGAGTTCTAAGCTGATTCATAAACATTTCACATCTTTCAACATAATTAACTACTTTTCTTTTGGTTCTTGTGGCTAACTGCATCAACCAAGACTTTTCAAACTTTTTCAAAGTTAATTTTCATTTTTCTACAATGCTAGGTGATACATAGATTAAACTAGCCCTTGGGTCAATCAAAATATCTAAACAGACTGGTTTTGTATCATACCTTGTACCTCCACCATGAAAGTTGGATGATCAGCCTGTCGATTCTCCAAGGCTGCTAATTTTGGGAATTTCATTTGCTACGTCACTCACTGTTTCCTCCTCCTAAATGGTATGTATATTGCTTTAGTTTCTCCTTATGTTCGGAAAATCTTTGGCATAGTGAGGTCCTTGGCATTCCCAACACTTTACAGGTTCTTTAGGTTCATTATTTCTAATATAATTATTAGGCATGTATTTGCCTTTTGGTGATGTAATGTTTTGATGTGTTTTACTCTTAAAAACTATTCCTTGATAATTATTCTTAGAGAAATTCAGAGAATTATTTCCGAAGCTTTTATTTGGCTTAAAAACTTTTCTTTTCTGATCAAAGTTACTTGCTCTCTTATTCTTCCAATTAGGTATGTTTTCTCTCCTTTCACTTTGTTCGTAACAGAAGTTAGCTTTTCTCATTTCCTTTTCAAGGGTATTTGGATTATCAAATTCAATTCTATCCTTGAAGCTAGTAGGAAAACAACTTAGAAACCGTTGTATTTTAGGCTTTTTGTCAAATATGTATGGTACATATCCTAGTAAAATTAAAAATTTACTACTTACATCTTTCATTAACATTGAACCTAGTTTAACTTCATAAAACTCTTTATCTCTTTCTTCATAATATTGTTCAGATACAAATTTCCTTTTAAAGTATTTTTTAAAGACTCTGCAGGTTAAATATTTGTCTTTAAGGTTTTTGACTCTTTTTATGTCCTGCCACCATATGTCATCTTTTCCGGTTAGGTTGTAGATAACCATTCAGGATTTTAGTCTATCAGAGTAGTTATAAATCTGAAAGTATTTTTTCATACCTGATAACCAAGCCTCGACTTCTTCACCTTTTTCCACTTCCCCGTTAAGCATTAGAGGTTTTATTTTTTAAAATTCCCATGAAATCTCTTCATAGGGTTTAAACTTCCTCTTCCTAGGACATCTGTCGCTTTCACTACTCTCACTAGTGTATTTATACTTTTCTTTGTGCGACCTTACCTTAACTCCCGAAGAAGATTCACTATCAGAAAATTTTAACTTCTTACCCTTGCATTTGTATGATACCGTTTCAAAATCAATTTCAAACTCTTTTATTTTATCTTTACCTTCGTTATGTATTTTATCTAGTAGTATCTGATTTAATTCTTCTTGAGCTCTTATAATTATTTCATTATCTTCTTTTGGAGTTTGCAACTCATCTCTTAAATCTTTTACTGTTTGAGGTAGTTTTGAGGGTTGATTATTTAATTCCACATAAATGTTAGTTATTGTGATGGGATCCATCTTCAGCAGATGCTGCAAATCCTTCCATTTCCTGCAAAATACAATTTTATATTTATGTACATAAATAGTTTTAGAAACATGATTAATATATGTTGTTTCATGTTTGTATGCGAGTGAGCCAATCATGCCTAGTGTTTGGAACTTGCTTTGATACCACATGTAACATCTCCATATTTTCACAATTTTTTTTTAAATATAGTTTTAACTGCATATATGAACTAATACAACTCTAAAATGTGTACTCTGTTACATCCATTGGATCATAAATAACTTATTACGACACATTCTTATTTTCCCATAACTATATTGCGACAAACTGTTTTAACGACATTACTTATGAACATAATGAATCTTTGTGATAATCTTATGATGTGACACACTACTTGATTTAATGTCAAGTAACCATTATTTTTTGTCATTTGGAGTTGTTGTGGAAGATGGTTGTGTTTTCCTTTCAATGCTATAAGTCCCTACTTAGATACTGGGAAAATATGAGTTACGGGTCTTACTTAGCTCAATGGTATGGTGATGTTAAAATGGATGAGTTATTTAGGAGTTTGAAATTTAACCATAAACAACCATAGATGACAAGATAAAAAATGAGCACACAAAAGCACAATGCTGAGACACAATATATATATAGAAAGAAAATAGTCGTGTCTTAAAATGGAGTCATAAAATAATCAATGTACTTGCATGTGCTTGGAGTAAATGTTTTGTGATTGCTTCTTGGTACATTTTAAGTCAATGTGAAATACGAGTTGATTAAAATTAGGCGAGGGGGGGACTCCAAATATACCCAAGGGGTACTTGGAGTATGTCCAAAAATGAACCTTCACGGCTACCTGCAAGGAATGTGTGGGCCGAATGGAATCTCTGAGACTGTGTTCATAATACCCCAAAGGTGTAACAGAGATCAGTGCCTCAAGGTCACTTTTCAGGAGTTCCCACTTCCTTTGGGTATTTTGCCACCGTTACGGTTTGATCGAGGCATTGGATTTTTGCCTGATGGTGGTTAATTGGGGAAGGTGAAAACTAATTAATATAGTGGTTCACATTGATTTTGATGCATCTTGACTGATTGGATGAACCATAGCCAAGTACAGAGCATACACACCAGAGTCTTGTCAATTTTAGTGAATTTTAAAGGATGTGTTTTTTTAGAAAGAAAAACCCTCCATGAACCTCTTTCGGCCCAAGTGGACCTCAATCGGGGAATCAAGGAGGGATTTGATTTTAGAACAATTTTTTATAGAAATTAAAGATAATTATCAAAAGAAAAGAAGCAAACCATAGTTTTTCTAATTATTCCGACCACGCATCTCTTTCCCCTTGTGGGTCAATCGAGAAGTCGTGGGGTCAGTATTCAAGTTACTTTGATACTATAATATGGAATATATGATAAAGTAATCAAATCATGTTATTATACATGAATGAAATTAATCTAGAGAGAACAAAAATAAGACAATGCAAAAACGACAAAAAAGGCGCGAATCCCCCTAGGGGGGATGGAGAATGGGCTCAAAAGAGCCTATTCAGAGAAAATTTTTATTATCTTCTGTCACAATATCAGTAAAATTATCTGAATACTCTTGGTTCTTATATAGGTTGAAACCAATATTTTACAAATTTCCCAAAATTAAAATTACAGTCAAAAGGGAGACCCCTGGGGGATTCGGATGATCCAAAAGCCACCTTCAAACAATAGATTCTCCTCTTTCTGTTATGCCTGCTAAAATAAAACGATCTTATTAGAATGAAATATTCCCAAAATCACTTTGAAAGTACCTTTGGGTCAGCCTACTTTAAACCAAAAAAAACTAAGTTAAAACTAGTTAAAATGGCAAAAAAGGAACCAAGGAAAGCCATCTTTCCTTGGGATCTTGGATTGTTGTTTGGGAAGAGAATGAGATTTTCACTGATTGCTGGATTTTATCTTTTAAAAACAGAAACAGAAATCTAATGCATGAAAACTATGGAATCTCTTTAAATTGTCATGCAAAACGGACGATTTCCCTAAACTAGATCTAGAATGCTTAATGAATTTTTTTACGAATGAGATCTAGATTATGAGTTTTGAAATGATATATCTATGTAATTTTTACTTTAATACGAGATATCTGAATAATGACAAAGGTTCTAAACAAAGTAACCAGGTAAAATTTGGATTTTTAGAAGGAGGAAGATAGAGAAAGAGTGCTGGAAGCCTTGAAGATCAACCGTGGATCTTTCTGGTGGAATGTCGAGGGACTATTCCTTTGAGAAAATTTTGGAGAAAGTGAGGAAGCAAACTAGATCAGCACCCTCTCCAAGCTAGGAACCTGCAACTTAATTCAAAGGCTTTCCAAAATGCTTGTGAGATCCGGTTAATACATAAACATAGATATTAGAATAGCATGCATATAAACTTATAAAACATGTTGACTCTAGATCTCTAAACATGCATAAAAAGGAAAGAGATAGCCAATAAACTTATTAACAAACTCCTATCCTATCAAAATCATAATAAACTTATTATCAATCTTTTAGCACTAAATCCACAAAAAAATAAGCAAGTTATGAACATAGATACAGGTTACCTCAGTAAAACATGGAAATGCTCATCCACACATACAATAACATGACATCATCTTGCCTCCAAAGATTTTCTTTATTTCAAATGAAAAATAGCAATAGTACAATAGAAACAGCACCTGAATCCCAATTCTAACTTGCTTGGAAGAGGAAATGGTTGCTTTGTTTATAGCAAAAACAAGAAATCTAGCCTAGGGGGGTGCAATTCCCAAGGAGAGAGAGACTACAACTGCATGTGGAGTGAATTTGAGCCTGATCTGAGTCTATCTGAGTATGATCTGAGTCTCACTGAGTGCAACTGTCAATTAGAGAGCTGATCTGCCTGACACCTTAACCTGCTAACTGAAGCATCCACCAAAACTCATCTAGATGAGCCCACACATGTGGAGGAGAGAGGGAGGGCGCAATTCCCAAGATTTCATGCATTAATGTACTCTCTGTTCAGCCCAAATCACCTCCTTCTATCAAGGGATGGTCAGATCCAGTCAATCCCAAGGCGATGAGACTGATTTCACTCAAATTGGAGCAAATCCCAATGATTTAGGATTTTGAATTTTCTCCATTATTTAATTAATTTATTAATTAACCTAATCAATATTTGATTTTTAGGGATTTTTGACCTGAGTGATGGAGAAATCACTCAAAACTTAGAAAAAGTGGGTTTATGGGTTTACATGGTGCTCTGAGCTTGAAAATGAGCACCCCCATAACCGAAACTAATTTTTGATCCCACTTTTATTACAAAACCAATTTTTCCAATAGCCTAAGTTTTGTGGAAAAATTAAAATTAACAAAACTTAAAAAATAAAAAAAATAGAACCTAGGGGGACTTAAACATGTTCATATGACTCTACCATGATGCCTAGCGTGTTTATACATTGACACATAGACTCTAATAACCTCAATAGGCCTAAATGGCAAGCCGACCACCCCAACTTTGGAGGTATTTAGTGAAAAACTCAGAAATTATCAGTCGTTTATTCAACAACCAATAATTACCAAGGGAAAAAACACCCTGGGTTGATAGGAATGACAAATAAAGTCTAAGAGACTGAGACTTTTACAGACACTGTCATGCTAGAAAATTTTATTACAACTCCCTTATGCGGTATGAACATGCGATATAGTACAACAAGCACTTCCCATAAGCACTTTTGAAGGTCTTCTGAAGTCTGAACAAATCATCTTTGTTCGGCTCACCAGGCTCACTTGATAAAAACCACTAAGTACAAATTAGGTAGTAACATGGGGTATTAATGAACCCAAATTAGATGGACCACTAGTAGGAACTTTTTTACCACTATATTGACTATTACTATTACTTTGATTTGACAAGAAACAATTTGATACACTTTTATATCTTACCTATGATGCGAAGATGTACACAGAGTCGTAGGTATATCGTATCCTAGGTTATGGTATAGATATGGAAGTCCTTCTTCCTCTTCAGAAATAAAATGATAGTCTTCCTCATCGAGCTGTGGCACCAACTTGTAATCCCCTCTTCTGGTTGCACTGCAACTCTGAATCCTTGTAAAAATCCTTCTCCTCTTATTCGACAAGAATATTTTCCCACTCCTTAGGAAGCCACCCTATTTATTAGTCTCACTGCTTGGAACATCTCAACTCATTCTACCCATCTTTTCCATACCTTATTCCCATTATTACACATGCATTCCATACACAATGATTCATTCATTAGAATCCATCCGAAAAATTCCCTTTTCATATATTAGCATTTTGATTCACAGTTTTACGGACTTCAGGTATCTACCTCTGGGACCTCAAGAAATTTCTCTCTTATCTTCACTATATGACTTAATAGTATCCACAACTATCTCAAAAATATATCCTTCTAAAGTTATATATACCCAGAAGTCGACAACCCTTAATATGATATTATTAGCACCCTCCAGTCACTGAACCAGTTGAGGCCGCCAAACTCTAGGTTTTCCTCCTTGAAAATTTTTCTTCTGAAGTGCTAGTATTTCTAACCATTCATATAGTATTACAAGGAATTCACTAAACAGAATATCATGGATATCTGAGTAGACGTACCTTCCTAAACATTCTCCTAGAGTCAATCATGATCCCCCTCTTTCTTCTTGAGAAAATTCTCACGCCTTCTAATCTACCCAATTCTGAATCTCAGTCTTTGTTGGGTGGAAAATTATATCCCTTTCACAATGACCCTGGTCCCAACAATGAAACCATTTGTTGGATCAATCTCAAATAACCTAGGTTCAACTTCGACTAGACCAAAAAAAACCCAAGGTACCATCCCAACAGGACTTAACCTCATTGACAACACATGTGACTCAAGTGAAGTCTCACCCATGATACCTATAGGAGCTGCAAGAACCAAGTTTTTGCAGTGAAGAAGGGGATCTTGTCTTACTAGTCATTGACATAGTAACTACCATTATAGTATATTACAATCCATTCACAACCTTAAACATATTCATAAAAATCATTGAATATTTCTTAGTTAAATTACTTATACAAAAGCTAAGACATTATCACAACTCACAAAAATACACATTTGTCATGCACCATTCAACACAATATATTTAACGTAAAAACCCAAATGAGAAAAACCACAAAAGCGCTCGTTAATTAGGAAGAGTTTTATTTCAAAAAAAATGGTCTACACACACAACGTACATACATTCCTCCATAATACCCATTGCATTGAGTCCTCACACACATCTTGTCAATCGATAGTATACTCACAAATCTTATTCATATTTGACATAACAATACAAAATCAGTCTATTGACATTACAGACTTTATCTTTTCAAAACTTGACTTCAACCAAACTGTTAAATTTTTATAGGCTCTACTAGCCAATTTTACATCCCGCACCCACTACCCAGAAGTGGACAAAACTTTTAACTAACTCACTAAATTTTCCATCGGACTTTGTCACCACAATTACATTTCCCCCAAAATCTGCAGAAAATTTTGGAGCTAACCGATTCAACACCCAGTCCATCACAGCACTGTTCACACCTTGACCATGCTCCAAAAATTAGATACCAAAACTAGCCAACTTGCCTAGGGACAAAACCTGTTGTGTTTTCTATGCTAGATCATTGAATTGTGGAATACTTTAGAGCTCCTTTCTTCTTCCTTCAACCATCAAACCCTATATTTTTGTGCCCACAAAATTTCCTAATGTCGAAAAACTTGTGTACACTTAGGCCTAGAGAATCAACCCTTCTTGAATGAGTGCTTTTGATCTTCCCTCCATTATCATTTTCTATTGAATTTACTTCATACCAGTTTCTATCTCTTTTTTAGCCATAAAAATATCCATAAAAACCTCCTTGCTCCATTGCTTCAATCTAGTTTTTAAGGAACTATTTAAACCTATAAATCAGAGTTCCCTTGCTGATTATTGTTTCCTTGCACTATAATACAATGTTTTGTTGGAAGTATAGGTGCTCTAACCAGAATTTTTGAATTTGAATGACCAACTTTTGAGGATACCCTAAATATTGATTTATAAAACCACTAATTTGAAAGAAGTGGATTGCATAGAGAGATGCTATGAATGATACTACAAAAATAACTCTAGAATGTTGGTATAATACAATTACAAGTTCCAACTCCTAATCTAGCCTTTTTCTAGAACCATATATCATCCTTGACTGAGCAGATATAGGAATATTCCAAGGCTAAAACAAAGTGAATAGGTATGATTGTTGACACAACCTTAGTTGATAGGGGTTCTCTCTCTGTCGACACCCAACCCACTGCAATCTCCCTGAGCATCGACCCATACAGGTTTTACCCCATGCGGTAACACTTGCATAGAAAATGAAGTACCACCTGAGATGTTCGAGGGAGAGATGATAGGACCAAGTTTCCACAGTATGGCAAAGGACCATGTGTGGCTATTTAGTGACTAATCACAACATCATTCCATAAATCTACTCATTCACATTATGCATTAACATATCGCAATAACATAACATCATTTAATGGATCGCAACAACATAACTTCATGTAACAAATCACAACAACATAACTTATTCACAAGAAATACATTGATGCATGTACATACCGAACATTGTACTATCATTTAAAGAAGCAAAAACATTGCATCAATCATAGATCCATGTCACAGTTACCCATTATATTCATCATTGGGTCACAGAAAACAAGAAAAAGGGAAAAAAATAAAAGACACAGCAGTTCCTCCCAACCTCCGTCATGTCATATTAACTTCCGCCACAAAGCATGAGTTCTCAAAACAGATCCATGAGTCGCATACATAGATCGAAAAAAAAAGAAAAATCATATGAAGAGCTCAAAAGTAAATTGATCTAAGAGATTTTACATTTGCGATTCGACATCAACTTATAGGCTTGTGCCTTTACGTCGGTGGTCCACTTAACCAACTTTCTAACTAACTCTTAATAGATTCTACAAATAGTGACCACTATACACAAAATGTGGTTCAAAATGAGAAAAATACACAAAATAATATAACTCTGACTTGCACACCATTTTCCACTTGTGCAGTATATTTTGACCTTGCACAACATCTACGATGTTGCACAAATGACTTATCCCAAAACCACCTGCCAACGGGCCCCCAACACAATCTTGTGGCTCACCCTTGAGCCATGTCAGTTGGCCATGGTGTACTCATCGATCTTCATCTTGAAGTCTTTGTATTGTTGAGTAATCTCCCTGACTTTCTTTTTCACCTTCTAAGCAATATCCCGGCTCCCTATCAGATCGTGTGCTAATGGATGCTCAACCATTTTATCAACAACTTCCTTTTTCCCTTCCTGCACTTCCTGTAGTGCAAAATATGCCTTACCAAAAGTTGTGCTCTAATGTCCTAGAACTCATCTAACTGTGTGCTACGTCATTGCTGCCTTTCCCTTGCCTTCACCACCCTCAGCTGCAATTCCTTCAAATCAGCTAACTTAGTAATCTAAATGATCGAAATCATTGCTCTCAGTAAAGTCTTCAATGTGGCTAGCTACCCTTCTGATTCCTGCAACTGTGTATTCAGTTGCACTAACTATTCATCCTGGACTATGCTACCCCAAAATTGCGTAGTTGCATCAGTTACTTTTTTTGCCTCCTGCTTCGTTTCTTCTAGTTGTGTTGCCAAATCATCTATGGTTCTCTTTTGCTCTGCTATTTGTTCCGAAGGTGTGTCTGGGTGCACCAGAGCATTCAAAATATTATTATCGCACTCTAATTGGCCAATCATCATCCCAAGGCGTTGCACTGTGGCTTTTGTATCCTCGACCACCATAGCTTCCGGCACTCGTTCATAGACTTCTGAAATTACCTTCTCTAACTATGCCTTGTGATCCTAGAGGTGCATCTTCTCAACCACCAATCGATATTGCTCTTTTTTTAGCTCAGTAATATCTGTGACACTCTTTGCCGTCAAATCCTCTTGTTTGTTCTTCAGTGCTTTGACCTCTCTCCACGCTTCCGCTTCCTTCTCTTGCGATCACAAAAACTAATCATCGATAATTTGTTCTCTATCTGCCAACTCTTGGTTGGCAACTCTTTGCATGTGTACCAATGTCTGTGTGGATAGAAAGTTGATGTCGATAGACAAGTCCTGCAACTGCTACAGGGAGGCATTCAAATCCTCGTTGTTGGTCTCAAATACTTGGGGGAATTTGCACATTCTGAACTATGTCCCAATGTTGATTGATCCAAAATCCTACACAGTCACTCCCTCTAGTGCTTTCTTAAAAAAAAAATCATATAAAGAATCAAGTCGTTTTCTTACCTTAACAAACCCATCTTGCGCCAATTTTTTCATCTCTTTGTCTACCGCATCCATTTCATCATTAATATCCTTAATAAGCCGATTCAAATATGCCTACATCCCTGGTGTTGCACTACTGGCCACACCCTGCTCTTAGTGCTTCGTTGTCCTTTATTCTTCAAATGCGCACTCGGCTTTCGAGTCCATTGGTGTCTGTGACGAATCTACATCGGACTCATGGTGACTCTATTGATTAGGATTAGGCACTGGATCAACTGGTGCATCCTCCGGTGGACCTGTCAATACTTTATCCATACTGATAGGTTCTTTCCATTCTGTGGTCCAGTCATTAACAATTGTTTCCAAATCTGCATTAGACAACTTGTAGGGTGTTGGCAACCATTGTTTCTCTGGGTCTCGCCATGCCTGCACGTGAATGGCGTGTGGTCCAATCACGAACCGAGCAACCCTTTGAAATTTAGTTACAACTTCCTCAGATAATCATGGAACTTTTACAGCTGCAGCCTGCAGTGCTTCCCACTAGATCTAGAATTGAACTGCGTAGTCCTTCAATTTGTTGCCTTCTTTAACCCACCAGAGGTTTTGGTAGTGTGGTCCCTAACACACTTTTGCGGCATCAACGTGGCATGCCTTGATATTCATCTGGCTCCATCCAAGCCACAAGTGTGATTAAAATCAGTAGCCAACTATATGCAAATGGTTGCATCCTCGCTTAGACTTCCACTGCATCCTCCATCAAATGGTTCATTAAAAAGAGTGACAAGTTCATTTGGACTCCCTCTATGCACTGATCTGCGCATGAAATAACCCCAAAATTACAGTAGGTAGGCCTATTCATCCGCACGATATTAGTAGAAAATATCTGTGTGCCAATGCAAATGGTCGAGTCATTGATGATGTCAACGTGATATGGCTGTATGGACCGCTTCAACCCATATCTCTTATTTAGTATTTTTGCAAGTCTCTTTTTGTTCTCCCTTCCTCTAAAATACTATGAGGGATCTAGCCCATCCATAGGAAGCCCCATGATTTCTGAAAAAAGTTGGACCATGATTGCGACTGGTGTATCCAACCACAAAGTCCCTTCATGGAAACAGGACAACAGCTACTTTACACAGGAATTTTCCTCATTTAACCACCCAAAGTGTGACATGTTAATCAATCCCAACAATCCTATTTTTTCCAAACCACGTGCCTAATCCAGTGGAACGCATTCTATTTGGCCACCTCCAAACTCCACCATAGGTTCGTATGGTTATGCTCTGATTGTTTTTGACACCAGCAAATCATGATCGTCATACTTCATCACCATTAGCGCAAAAACAATATCCATAGTACCTATCATACGTTGTGGTATCATTGACATATTCAATGGGTATTTCTGGTTCTTGGTCATTCTCCTTGGCTTTGCATTAGGCCGCGTGGGAGGTACATACCCAGGGATATCCGCAATGGACACCCCTGTGCAGGCTGTTGACTCCAAAACCCCTGAACTTGAAGGAACTGCTTGCATAGGTACCTCCTCCTCTACCCATGCAAACATTAAGGTTTGTTGCTTCTTTGGTGCTGGGGATCTAGGCCGATGCCCCCTCCTCTTCTTCTTTGGAACAGAGGAAGATCCCACTGGCATACTTGCAATTTTCTCCTCAATCGTGACTGGAATGACTAGTGAATCCCTCTCACTAGAAATATCAACTGTGACTTACTCCCTCTGCATGACCCGTAACTTTGCGACTGTCTGTAATTATCACAAATCAACACAATTATGAAACTCAACAACTCAATGCTTAGTCTTGCACAATGGTGAATGCCGACCGCATTTGACCCCTTCTTATAACATCAAGCCAATTGCACTATCATCATGACCAAATAAACTTTAATCATTTCGATCAAATAATGCATTAATCACCTAAATCCATCGAAAATCCTGTCAATCCAATGGTCGGATCAGTCATAAATACACGTCACTTCAACAAGCATCACCGATTAACTGCTTTAATTGTCTTCATTTATTACAGATTTCACTATGTCATGGCCCTGTGATTATCGCAGTATCACCCTATTATTCAAGATTAAACACCCTTGTAACCTAAGGTCTAGGGTTACCAACTTACTAATGACCTTACAGACAATTAGCTTCAATGAAGTATAAAAAGGAAACAGGAAGAAATACTTGACTCACCCGATTATCAATGGTTGATCCAAGCGTGATCTTCTTCTGCTCTGCTTCTCTCCAAATCTTCCAGGGATGCACCTCCTTCACTTGCAAAGAGCAAATTCTCCAAGCGCAATCTTATAAATGTATATATGATAGGTTAGACAAACAATATATCTAGTGCATAATCGAATATATTCATCAACCATAATACATGAAAGAGACTCAACACAAAGTTGGAAGAAGAATTTTCTTTATTAACTATTAGTGAATGAGATAAGAGTACAACCCAGCGCCTGAGACAAGAACTCCTCTGCAACCAAAGGACTCTGAGTTCTGTTGCTCCAAGACTTCTGAAGATATACCACTAGCATAACTTTGCTCTCCAAAATTGATTGATTAATGCCCTCCCCAAGGCCTCTATTTATACTTTGGGAAATAGAGTAGTTTCAAAGGTTGAGGAGGTTGAGACAGTTGATATGGTTAATGATTAGGGCCCAACTAATCTCCACTAAGCATGATTTATATTTTTTAATGTTGAATAGAGATCTACGCGACTATTAATATAGGCAACCTGCATATGACACGCGAGTTACTTAAAGGAAACCTACGTATACTTATGTACATGGATTGCAATGGATATAGTCGCGTATAGTTCATGAGTTGTTAATGGGAATAGTCATGTACATATGCGAGTTTCAATGAAGATAGTCGCATACGCCAATCAACACTTAGAAAAATAATATGATAGGCTAGTTGAAAGGTAAATGCATCTCATGTAATGCCCATCTATAGTGTTTTGGTAAACTTCAATACTAAAATGTCCTTTTGTGTACCAACATAAGGAATGTTGGCACTAGGACGAAGAAGTGCCATTTGGGTTGATAACAGATGCCCCCTAATGTGTGAGTTCAGAGAGAAATGATGGCCAAAATACATTACAATCATTATCTTTGGAGAACTCAGAAGTCCAATGGAGCAGAGGTAGTACCTAAAATGAATACATAATAATGTCATATACAAAATCATATCTGAGGACGCTATGTTCAATATACTGGAACACTAGCTCCTTTACAATATTTGAGTACATCATATAGCATGGGTACAAGACCACATATATTACAAAGGTGGATCGAAGGCACAATATACAATAATGATGAGTCTTCAAAGATCTGGAAGCTATGTGAATAAGTACAACATAATATTGCGCAACTTAGTTCATAGATATGAAACTAAGGTTTTCATCAAGAAATCCCAAAGAACCAGTACAATCCAAGCCATGTGAATAGATGTTATTGAAGTCAAATACGGATAGGATTCAACAGATTGTAAACTAATAGGTGATAATCAACAACTGAAGAAAAGGAATTCGCCGATAATGAAAGCAAATCCTAAGGTATGATCATCAAAACTCTAGGTCTTCATCATCAGGAAGTGCTGATGCAAAACCATACTGTGATAAGGAAGGCAATAGATCCTCCAACGGATCACAAGAGTGAGTAGGAACTGGGTAAAGGAAGGGAGACATAATTAGTAATAGATATGACAATTATGGAATCATGATATGGATCAGATACAGGTTTAAGTCCTTGAACATTGAGCATGACACAAAGATGACCCAAGGAAGCTTTTAAATTTACAGATAGGACAACTAAACTTATCTATCATGTAGGAGACATGATCAGATTCCCCAGGTAGAACTGGCAAGAGGAGTAAGAAACTCAAAGAAATAGCTGAACTGAAAGTGAACACTGAGACATGAGTATCGGAAAAAATAGAGAGTGCTATGTTCAAGGATGACATGCTGCCACTAACTAAAAACAAAAAGAAAACTTCTTCCTTACCTTCCCTGTTAAACTTTAACGAGTCCAGGAAAGTCAACTCGAGTCTATCTTCATTTTTTGACAAGCTTGAAGAGAAGAGGGAATAATTCTTGATAGTGTCAATGATCATGTATTTTATGAGCCCGAACTAGTACATGCTCACTTGGTGTTTTCATGTTTTGAGAGTCTGAAAACTTCGAAGAAGACTCCAGGGGGGTCCTTTTTCATCCAATTTAGTCTTTCGAGGTCGAAAAAGTATAAAACATACCACAGAATAACTCTCTTAACTTCCGTAGAAGAAAAGGTGAACCTTTTTCATACTTAGTCAGGGAGGTCTGAAAAAGGTTAAATTACCACCTACCCAATGATCCTTCAAGAGCAGCATATAGCTTGAGTTTTACGAGTGTGAAGGAAAGAAAGATCACTCAGAAAGATCCATTTGAGTACAAGAAATGGGGCTTACGACAATAAACTCAATGCTTTGTTCTTGGTGTTTAATGAGCATGACAAAGACAAAAAGTACACTTAGAATCTTTTTCATGTTTAGGTCCAGAGAAAGAAAAAGAGAAAACTGAGCTCATACCGGGTGTTCCTTTTCCGTAAATTTAGTCCCTCAGGTCTGGAAAAGTGATCAAACTATACCTGAGAATACTCTTCTCAATTTCGTAGAAAAGAGAGTGATCCTTTCTAGTATTATTCCACATAGTCCGAGAAAGAGATAACCTACCACCAATGTGGACTCCCATTCACGTATTCTTAACGATCTTGAATGGACAAGTTTACTTGACAGTCAAGTCTGCTTTAAGGATTTATACCTGAGCCTAAAGAAACTCCAGAAGGGTGGGGAATTCTATAAAGGGATAGCTTGTAAAAAGAGACCAAAATGAGGCTCAATTTGGCGTGAAAAATAGCTAAAAAGATTCCCCTAAACCTATGACAACTGCAGCATGAGTATCGAAAGACAATAAATAGGTTCTAAATGAGGATACTCATGGGAGGAAGGTCCTATCCATGGAAGAACAATGGTAAAAACAAGGAGCTAATGGTTAAAGATACCATAGTCCATGGTCGAAGTGTTAATGCTAGGATTAAGATGGAGTAGGTATAAATGTAGAATGCATGTGAAATGACCAAAAACCATCCTATATGAGAAAAAAACAACTTAAAAACGATGATAAACCTGTCACATAGAAGAAAAAATATGGCATTAGTTTAAAAATTATGAACTATAAGGAAAAAACCCACTTGGAAAATAAATTTTCTATAAATAGTTCAAAATATTAATAAAAAAACTCACTAGTTGATTTTTTAACCAAAAAAGACAAGTTGGACCTCTACCTTTGATTGCTCGGTGTGGACGATTCGGTGGACCATTCCAAAAACTGCAAGTGTTAGGTAAGACAACACTCCATGCTCTTTCATTTGATCCAAGCAATTGTTGAAATTGAGCCCTAATTTCATGTTTTTAAGCGCCCTCAAAACAGGAACACTGTGTAAGCGGGTATGGTATATTAATAGTCGCGTACACGCATTCTGTACGTGGGTTTCCCGAAAGACAGTCCCAAACAGTACATGGATTTCCTTAAAAGACAGTCGCATACGTTACGTGAGGTAGAAAAAGAATGTGTAGGATCAAAATTTTAAAATTTTATATGAATCTAATGGTTGGCAATTGCTTGGTTATTAGATTGAAAGATGGTGCTTGAGTGGAGGGAGCGACAACATGAAGACATGGACCAAGAAGCTCTTCAAGATGCCCCCACAGTGAATGTTTTACGTCAAAGTGGGTTATTGAATTTTTTATGTACCTCACCTACACGGGAAAATGTCCGCCTCTTAGAGTTCTTGATAAATTATTGGGATCATGATTTGGGCATGTTTGACCTTCAAGGTGAGTCTTTAGAGATTACATTGGAGGATGTCTATTTCATTGCTGGTTTATCATGACGGGGAGCTCTGGTAAACTTGGAAGGCACCGGCAAAGGCGGTGACCCTCTAAGTGTACAGAGCTATATTGATATATACTACGAACTAGGCACTCAAAAGAGGGGTAGCTGCATCCCTATTGTTCACATTCACAACCATCCTTTACAGGTGTTGACAAGCACTATAGTGAGGGTTGTAGGGTCATCATCACTTCACCTTGCAACTTGGAACCAGATTAGACTAGTAGTAGACTATATGTAGGGAGCCCTATATGACTGGTGTTCGGGAGTGGTCCCGATAATGAGGAAATAGCTCTTTGACTGCAAAAGAGGCAGGAGGAAATTTTTTGGTTATTCCAGCATATTAGTAGCCTTTTTCTTTGAGAGAGTGCCGGGATTGAGTCTTGCAGTACCATTTCCAGTTCGTTCTCCCTGTCATCCTAGGCTGAGTAGATGGGGAGATATCTTCCTTCACTAGGGAGGTGGTGGCTCGGTCCAGAGTGTCTATGATGACGACTTCTACTTTTGGTGGGAGTGACAATTTCCATCCTTGGAGCAGTTTCCATATGCTGGATTAAATTTCCGTGGTGATACTGACCTCTTCCTCCCTCCAGGAGGAGCATGGGGAGAGTTAGGTAATTTTTATTTTCAAATTTTCAAATTTTTATGAATTTTTAAATATAGAGATATATACATATGTATAAGAGTTCTAATCCTTTTTATTGGACCAATCCACCCTGCTGGGCATCCATGCATGTATGTGCATCCTATTCTGGGAGAAGACCAAGGTTTGATTAGGGTTCTTGAGGGGAAGCTGGCCAGGCTTACCCAGAGAGTACCTACCTTACGGATTGAGCACATCCCAACTGTTGGTAATAACTCCCGATTCAATTGTATTACATAGCCAAATGCAAATATTTATATATTACAATGTGGCGGTTGAGAACCAGCCGTTTCATCTTCCTATGCATCTATTCATATTCCTATTTATTATTTATTTACAATAATCCCTAACGAATTATATTCTAACAATCCCCCTCTTAATCCGAAGGGGTGTTTGTAAGTCCGAGCATGTTTCTTAATCTTTCAAACTTTTCTCGTCCAAGCGCTTTGGTGAAGATGTCTGCAACTTGATCATTTCTGGAACAATGTCGAAGATGGACTGCC
>LPNX011070168.1:139572-155668 GCA_001517045.1 Pseudotsuga menziesii | reverse complement strand
AACAAATTTCTTGTTTACCTCATCATACAACCAGTATGCCTTGGAGTATTCTTCATACCCCAGGAAAATGCACTTTCTGCTTCGAGCACCAAGCTTGTTTCTTTGATCCTTCGGAATCAAGGCATAACAGGTGGAACCAAAAACTCTGAGATGCCTGACTGAAGGGAGATGACCAAACCACTTGTTGGTAATAACTCCCGATTCAATTGTATTACATAGCCAAATGCAAATATTTATATATTACAATGTGGCGATTGAGAACTAGCCGTTTCATCTTCCTATGCATCTATTCATATTCCTATTTATTATTTATTTACAATAATCCCTAATGGATTATATTCTAACACCAACCATCATGCAGGAGCTAGTGGTTGGTGTACCACCTGTCTAGATATGCATTTTGAGACCAGTAGCTAGAACAATACTTGTGTACATATAGATGTTGTTGAGGCTACCAAAACCGAGGAGGCTGCCGAAGCCGAGGAGGCCGAAGAAGCCAGAGTGCAGGGTGACCAGGGGGACCAGGGTGGTCTAGCTTAGACCTAGGAGCATTTTATGGACTTTGATCGATGTTTTGTATATTATACAGTTATGACTGGATTTGAGGATTAGAGACTCGACCTATCTATATGGACAGATATTCACACACACACACACAAACACACACACACACACACACACACACACACACACACACACACACACACACACACACACACACATATATTTCCGGTTTATTTACAAATGTTTTTTATGTGTTTGCTGTATATTTTTATGTAAATTGTGTTAAATTCCAATCCAAGATGTAATTAGTGTATGTATCAGTTAATGAATTTTGATTCCTTGGAATATGATTGAATGTAATGAACTCAAAATTTCTTTCCAATAACCTAACTTGCATAAACCGATGTAATAGGATAGGGTTCTGCACCTAATAAGCCTGGTTGAGTTGGGAAACCACCAGTTGAGACTCTAGTTGGACTTCCAGCTGAGTGATACCACGTGACAAAGAATCCCATAAAAGCTCAATGATAGCCCTATATTCAGCCACATTATTGGTAGCAAGACCTAAGAAAGCGCCTCCCGAGGCAACTAACTATCCCGAGGGTGAATAAATGACCCATGCAGCTGAAGATAAATTACAAGTGTGGTGACTGGCGCCATTAGTGAAACCTACAAACCACTCAGAAGACATTTGTAACAACCAGTAGATGGTATAAAAAACACAAACCGATGATCTAGTGTACATTAAAAAACATATAATAAAATACAATAAAAAGTGCTAAGCCTAAGCATAGTACTTTTTTAGGTAGAGCCCATTTCTAGGCTCAGACAGCTTATTCCCATCAAATCAATCAATTCATATGCGCCCTTATTTAACACCTTTGACATGACATAAGGTCCCAACCACATAGACCTGAACTTTCCTGCCCCCAAGGGTTCTTTGTCTTGGTCTCAGAGCAATACAAGTACCCCTTCAGAGAAAATCCGAGGCTTCACCCATTTATCGTATTGGCTTTTGACCTTATTTTTATGAGCTTGGTTTGCTGTCAGCGCATCTCTACGATGTTCATCTAGATTTTCTAAATGTACTAAACGTTCTTCCAGCTCAGTCGTATCAGGTAACACATGAATAACAATTCTTACGGACGGGATCTCACATTCAACTGGGATGACGGATTCCACTCCATGAACGAGTTGGAAGGGGGGAAACCTTGTAGCAGTTTTTACATTGGTCCTATATGCCCAAAGTGCCAGATACAACATGATATGCCAGTTGGAATGGGCTGCATTAATAGTATGTTTGAGGATAGTTTTCAAAGTTTCATTAATAGCCTCGACCTGACCGTTTGGTTGAGGATAGAATGAAGATGAATGTTCTTGTCTAAATCCTAGCATAGTGGTTAGTTCAATCATCATGCTATATTGAAAATGTCACTTTGGTTATACCGAATCGTGCAATAATTTGATTGAACACGAAAAAAGTTGCATTTTCCCCATCAGCTCTAAAGGTGGGCATCGCCTTTTCCCATTTCGTAAAATAATCCACAGCGACAATGATATATTTGTGCCCCCCAGTCGAAGCTAGGTTACATGTCACGTAATCGGTCCCCCACTTCATGAAGGGTCCCACTGAGATGACGAGAAATAACAGAGCGGGATGTGACCACATCTTTCTGGTGTAAAGTTGACAAGGATGACAGTGGTTCACGGCTTCCACACAATCTTTAAAGACTGTGGGCCAAAAAAAATGGTCATGTAATCTCTTCTGGGCCGTTGCTAACCCATATAAATGACCCCCACATGCTCTACTATGGCCATCATTTAGGACAATATCTGCTTCCTCGTGGGTAAGACATTGACGCAAAATGGAATCTACCCCCCTACGGTATAAAGTATCTCCTATGTTGAGGTAGTTCTTGGCATGTAGGCATAGTTTACATTATTCCTCCTATGAGAAAGCTGCAGGATACTTCAAAGTCTGGAGATAGATAAGTATATCTCTGTACCAGGAGTTAGAGGTGGAAATCAAAAAAATATGCTCATCTAGGAATGAGTCTTCTTGAATGACTACATCTTCTTCTACTGAAAATTCTGTAATAAGCTCATCAAAAACTAAGGATTTTTTGGATTTGGCGGATTGAAAATCCAAGTCAAACTCTTGGAGAATGACTATCCATTTGTTGAATTTGCCTCAAACTATCCATCGGGACAAAACATATTGAAAAGGATTAACATTCTCCACTACCATCGTAGTCCTCATTAAGATGTAGTGATGTAACCTCTGAACAACATAAACAACTGCTAAGGCAACTTCTCAACATGGGAATACCTAAGTTCAAGCTCAGCTAAAGCACGGCTAAGATAGTAAATGACATGCTCTTGGAGCTTATCATCCTCCTGGACTAGGACTACCCCTATGGTCGACTCAGATGTGGCCAGATACAATATAAAATCCCTAGAGTAATCTGGCAGACGCAACAGCCAGCAACAAAGATTTTTTCAATGCCTCAAATGCAAGTTGTGCAATTTCATCCCATACAAATGGGGTGTCCTGTTTTAACATGCACATGAAACCCTTAGTAATCTTGGCATAATTTACAATGAAACATCGAAGAAAATTCGACTTCCCTTGCAGGCTCTGAAGCTGCCTGATAGAATGAGGAAGCGGCAGATTTACAATGGCCTCAAATTTCAAGGGATCCACCTAAATGCCTTTGTTAGAAACAATGAATTCGAGCAATCTCCCTGAATCGACACAAAAAATGCACTTGTGGGGATTCAAGCGAATCTTATAGTATCTGCATCATTCAAAAATCAAATGCAAGTGATCTGGGTGGTCGATCCTCTTACAAGAATGTGCAGGCAAATCATCAAGGTAGGGTTCGACAATGGCTTTAATATCATGAAAGGAAAAATTCATTGCCCGCTGAAAGGTTGCCACTACATTTTTCAATACAAAGGGAATTTTCTTGTACGCGAAGGTACCTGAAGGACAAATAAAAGTTGTTTTATGTTGGTCTTTCGGTTTAATTTGAATTTGATTATATCCTAAGAAACCATCCATAAACGAAAAGACTTCACTTCCCACGCAAGCATCAATAATTTGATCTATAAATGGCGTGGGATAGTTGTCCTTAGGACAGGATTTGTTTAAATCTCAAAAAATCAGTACAGACACGTATGGTCCCTTGATTCTTATCAACAGGAATAGGGTTGGATACCCATTCTGTCAAAGCTATGGGATAAATGAAACCAGCTTTCAGCAGTTTCTCAACTTTAGCCTTTACTGCCGACACTTTACATGGGTTGATAGGTCTCAACTTTTGCTGAATAGGTTCAGCATCAGGGTATGTTTGGATCTCGTGCTCAACTATAGATGGATCAATGCCTGGAATCTCCTCATATGACCAGGCAAAAATGTCGCAGAATTCCTTAAGCAAGGACGTATAGATCGCAATCTCCTCAAGAGAGAAGTTTGCGCCAATATGTATATTTTCCACTACGTCAGGATTTACAGAGATGTAGATAGGGATGGTGGTGGAAATATTTTCCATGTTCCCCTTAGCAAACATTCATTCCCTTGGTAAGGGATTGATAGGTGTATCAACATCGTCTGCCAATCTCATATAAAATTCCTGATTCTCTATCCTGCTTAACTCTGGAAGAAAATAGGATCGATGGTGAAGATCTTCACAGATCTTATCTCGTCTGCACATGGCTTCTAGAATGGCTTCATCAGAAGGTAAAACCATAATATCTAAACAATATGTGGAATGCAAAGAGTTTTATGCCCAAGCAGGAAAATAGCCTTCTTCCAGTTCCTCTAAGACTGTGAGGGGGACTGGAATGGGATCAATAGTGGTTTGGGTGATAGCTTGGTAAGCCACTTCCATTGCCGATAAGGGAACTTCAGGTTCATGGTGGGAAGGGAGAACCCAAGGATCAGTCCTATTAACAACCGTAGCTATGGAATTCCCCACACTAGTAGAACTTATATAATTAATTAGATCTAGAAGATCAAATGTGCCCATCAATGATGTGTACATTCTAGCCCCTAATCTATCTAAAGAAGGTTTAACCTGATAAACCAATGGTACAGTGGACTCATTAGATTCCATGCGACCTTTTCAAGTGAAACTGAGTTGGTCAATAGTAACCAACTTCCCTTCATGTGGAAACACTACTAATCGAAAGACGGCCAATGCAATAGTAGACATGGCATAAGTCCAACTTCTTCCCAAGAGCAAGTTATAATCCAAAGGTGCATCAATTACCTCTACCTCAACAGACACCACTTTGCCCGCCAGCTTAATTTCAAAAGCTGGTAGGATACCATGCAGACGAAAAGACCTTCCATTGAAAGCAGTAAGTAGGGTGTTTGACGAGACCAGCTCTGGGGATCTAAGAGCTTTCCAACAAGACAAGGACATAACACATGTAGAAGCACCCTCGTTGACAACTACCCTTCCAATGGTCTTTCCACCATGGATGACATCTATCAATAAGGATACATGATATGGTAGGCAAATTTTGACATCAGACAAATTAAATTTTTCCATGAGACTCGATGAGTCCATACTACGTAAGGCTGCTAAAAGTGCATCCTGCTGGGCAGGACAACTCTGTAACACCTCTAAAGCTGACATTGCACAAGGAGTCTGGGCTAAGTCTTCAACTACGGAGTAGTTTGCTGCAGCCCTAGAATTAGGATTATGCAATGTCTTCTTAAAGACACCTTTCAGTACCTTCGGCATAATTTCAGCATGTTTCTCAATCGTGAGAGGGTTAGAAGTTTCAACTATGGAATTACCCTTCTTCGAGGTATCTTTTTCATATTTCTTATTCCTAGTCTGTAGTAAAGTTTGGGATCGAACCATGTGGATATAATTGGGTTTAGGGGCATTTGGAGTGCCCCCTGTTGCATTTGAAGCTGAAGCAGAATTCTGTCCTTGGGGAAAAGGATCCTTCAGGACAGCCGGTTGTTGAGATTTTAACAACTTCTAAGCTTGTTCCATAAGGGGACAAATATGGGTGAGGTGATCTTCATGGCACAACTTACATGGGAATTTCACCTTCTTCTTTTCTTTCTTCCCCCCATCAGCATTGTTTGTGGGTTTTTGCTTGTTTTGGTTTCCCTCCCCTTTCTTTCCTCTCTTCCTTTTCCCACCGGGCTACTGATTGCCCTTCTAATACGTTTGTGCAAAAACATTTTCATTTTGGGGTGAGGGGGAAGCATTTGCTTCCTCCGCCATAGAATGTTTGACATATAGCTGATGGAGCTACTTGGCCAAAGATTCCATAGTGGGAGAATTCATGAAACCAACCACACTATCGACATGGGGTCCAGGATTAGGTTTCTCTGCATTGTGTGTTGGCCTTGGTGCCTTAGGGATTATCTCATATAAGATCCCAGACTGTGAATATATCAAATCTAATTGCTGGGCCCTGAGGATAGCTTCTTCCTCATTCATCACTCCTGAAGTAGATACATCCTTAGATTTATAAGGCAATAATCATTTAAGGAACCATTCTAATAAGAACTCAGGAAGAATAGTGGCTTTAATAAGGCTCTTCCACCTCCTCCCCTCTTGGATGTGATCCAAGATATGGGTGACCTTGTTATGCCGAAAGCTAGATAACAAGTCCATTCCGAAATCATATCAGACAGGAAGTTGGAAGTGACTAAGGAATGCGTTAGCCAAGTCCCAAAATTTGCTAAATGCAGCAGAAGGCAACTCAATGTACCATTTTTCTGTAGTACTCATAAAGGTTCTTTGAAATAGCCTCAGTTGAACTGAATCTTCATTCAGTGAGTTGGAAGAGCACCATAAATGGAAATTGGTGGCATGAGCTCCAGGATCGTCACCAACTTTTCCTTCGAAGTTTGGGATATCCGAGGGCAGCTTGGTAGGGACGAGGGGCCAGGAGGGATCATGTCTCACTGGGTCATTCATCAGTTTATACAAATATGGCAAGTTTAACATTGCCAAGAAAGGAAGCTTAGGTCTAACCGGAGCACTAAAAGTACCAATTTGGGGATTAGAGGGACTTGCCCCCAGATTCCCATATGTGAAGGGGGGGTTTCCCCCTGCCACTGGTTGTGAAGTGGATGGGTTAATTTGGAGTGGATTCCATCCATAAGCTATAGGATTGTTTGTGTGAGGCATAGTATAAGAGGTTCCAACTTCCCTAGTCAAAACTAGGGTTTGAAATACAGGAGCATGTATCCCTTCGCTAAAAATAAAAAAGGGAGAGCTCGTGAACAGAGCCGAAACCAGAGTTTGAAAACCTTGACCATAAGGGTTAGTGTTTCCAAACTACACCCCTACATATAAGGGTGTTGGGCCTACATATGGAGTAGATGGGGGAATGTGCCCCCCATTCCAAGGAAATCATTAGACAAAAGCCGATGATCCTATAGGACCGCTCTGGGCAATGTGTGTGAAGGAAGTAGGAACTATAGGTACACTAGGAATCCCAGTGACCATACCACCAAAAGCACTTGCTAGGCTTGTGGGAGCCGGTGGTTGAACCACTCGGCTCGCTGGAGTTAAGGGTGTAGTAGGTATACTTGATCTAAGGGCACCTACCGGGGGAGGTAGCACCCCTTCAGCCGGAGCGGCTGAGGTGGAAATAAAATAACTTTCTCCTGCAGTAGACATTATCCTACTCATAGGGACACCAATCACGGGTGGGTCGAAAGATGAACCTCAACGATCACAGGATCATTTAAGTCAGTTAGAGGTGTATTAAAATTCCTTGCAAATTCGTCAGCCTGCAAGTCTTCTATCTCAACTATGTTTAAATCAAAATGGTTTTCCATAAGTTCTGGTTCACCCGGAACATCACTAACTCCTATCGGTTCAAAAGAACCTCCTGTGTCCAATATCCACCTTTTAGGGGAAGGTGAAGGTTCCAATGTAATAAGCGGAGGAAGGTTTTGCAGCCTTTGTGATCTTCTGATAATTTGGTCCTCTACGGTTGTAAATTTGACTCTTCAAACCCTAAGGTCAGCTAAAACAAAGAAAAACCACAGAGCAATCACTACCAAAATTCCTAAAGTCTCAACAGTCACAAGGGTACAAGATATACTTTCCCAAAGAAGCTGAAAGACAGTTTCTTGGCATCCTTGAAGAGGTTATTAGGCACAAGTAGAGGAATCACCCATTGCCATCCTACACTTTCAACAAGGGTTACCTTCCAAGCTCGTCCAAGGTGAACCAGAAATAGCCTTCCAGTTTACCTATGTATAAACCCTAGATGTCAAGAGACTAGAGGCTACCTTAACTATACCAATAGTTTGGGGGGACAGTCACAAGCCTTATTCATATGCATGGCTAGGGTAGCTGAGCCCAAAACTCTGTCTAGAATAGAATCCCCAGATGCATAAAAACCTTGGTCTAAATTTCGACAAGGAATCAGAGGGTTATCTCCTCAGTCCAATGCCTCCACGTGGCCTCGTGCTTAACTCCCATTTGAAAGGCGCTTCCCAGATACTATCGATAAAGAGAAGGATTTACCTATCGATTGGCCCACTATGTCTGAATTTAAGTACATATGGGGAGTTTACACTTCCTATCCCACAAGTCTAGCCTAAGATAGTAGGTGTATGTCCCTATAAAACAAAAATTACTAATAAATTTTAATTATGGCATTCATTTTAAGGGCTATTTTTTACTCAGAAGGCAAGTGGAGTGAAAGACTATGATGTTATTGACTCGATAAGAAATGTAAAAACAACAGGTGTATAATTCCAAAGCAAATTATCACTACTTAAAACAAGCTTCTCTTTTTCTTTTTTTTTGTAAATGTAAACTAATGAAAATGCAACTATGAAAGAGAAAACTATGACTTATTTTTGTAATTTTTGAGATTTTTTTAAAAAACTAAAAGGAAAACTACCATATGCAATTCGAATGAAAAATGTTTCCAATGTTTTTCTTTTCACTTTTCAAATTCCTCAA
Source organism: Pseudotsuga menziesii (assembly GCA_001517045.1). Taxonomy (NCBI): domain Eukaryota; kingdom Viridiplantae; phylum Streptophyta; class Pinopsida; order Pinales; family Pinaceae; genus Pseudotsuga; species Pseudotsuga menziesii. The sequence continues at coordinate 147,200 of LPNX011070168.1, read as the reverse complement.
AGATTACTTTGCACCTAAATGCAAAGGTTCTTGAGTATGCTTGAACAATCTAACTATATAAAGTAAGAAAAATAAAGTAAAGCAGATTTATAAAAACCAAAGATCAACCACCTAAGGAAGACTTGGAAAAAACCTAGCTTGGGATGACACAATGAATGGAAATCACTGAAATCAATCAAAGGAAAGTGACAAACCAATACTACCATGAGATAGAAAAGGATATACGGTATCCAGAACCCCGATCACCGATTCAGACAACCAGCACTTGGACCTATCACGCAACAAGAAAATCCACTTCAAATTGCTAACAGAAAAACAATCCAGCCAATAAAAACTCAAGGGATTACCAAAAAGCAGAAATTATGGTTACAGGGACATCAAACCTATAGTGCAATGCCAATATTAAACACCACTAAGCAGGACAAAATCCAAAAAAAGACAGGGACAGCAACCCTACCCCAAAATTTTGCTGCTCAGGCTTGTACGCGACTGTCTACAAGAGAAACCCGCGTATTGTATGCGACTGTCTAATACAGCAACCCACATACATAGACCTATGTATGCGACTGTGTAGCACAGCATCCTGCATACAAGAGTACAATTTTTCAATAAAAAGAAAAATTATGAAGGTCTTCAAACACCACTATAAGTCTGAACCAAGACAAAAAATCACACACTTAATCAAAGCAAAGACAGGGCAAGGATCTACAGAGTTAACCCACAGCAGTCTGGGCTCCCCAGTTCTGTTGTTTAGGATTAAACACCCTTGTAACCTAGGGTCTAGGTTTACCAACTTACTAATGACCTTGCAGACAATTAGCTTCAAAGAAGTACAAAAAGGAAACAGGAAGAAATACTTGACTCAACCGATTATCGACGGTTGATCCAAGCATGATATTCTTCTGCTCTGCTTCTCTCCAAATCTTCCAGGGATGCACCTCCTTCACCTGCAAAGACAAAATTCTCCAAGTGCAATCTTATACATGTATATATGACAGGTTAGACAAACAATATATCTAGTGCATAATCAAATATATTCATCAGCTATAATACATGAAAGAGACTGAACACAAAGTTGGAAGAATAATTCTCTTTATTAACAATTAGTGAATGAGATAAGAGTACAACCCAGCGCCTGAGACAAGGACTCCTCTGCAACCAAAGGACTCTAAGTTCTGCTACTCCAAGACTTCTAAAGATATAGCACCAGCATAACTTTTCTCTCCAAAATTGATTGATTAATGCCCTCCCCAACGCCTCTATTTATACTTTGGGAAATAGAGTAGTTTCGAAGGTTGAGACAGTTGAGATGGTTAATGATTAGGGCCCAACTAATCTCCATTAATCATGATTTATATTTTTTAATATCGAATAGAGCTGTACGTGACTATTAATATAGGCAACCCGTGTATGACATGCGTGTTACTTAAAGGAAACCCGCGTGTGCTTATGTACGCGGGTTGCAATGGAGATAGTCACGTATAGTACGTGAGTTGTCAATGGGAATAGTCACGTACGTACACGAGTTTCAATGAAGATAGTCACATATGCCAATAAACACTTAGAAAAATAATATGATAGGCTGGTTGAAAGGTAAATGCATCTCATGTCATGCCCATCTATATTGTTTTGGTAAACTTCAATCCTAAAATGTCCTTTTGTGTACCAACATAGGGAATGTCGGCACTCAGATGGAGAAGTTCCATTTGGGTTGATAACACACCCCCTAACTACGATACTAACTCTGTTGCTTGCACATCCCCTTCCCCTTGGTGCGCCATCCTTCTCACTATCATCTCATGCATTTTTTTCGCTCACAAAATGTTTCAAGCATCGTGCAGCTTTGGCCCCATCTTATAGGGATTCAGTCTGCTACCATTGACTAGATTTGGTAGCATCAATCCATCTAACTGTTGCAGTTGTACTACACCTCCTGAAGTGATGGAATTAATAAGATATGAACCTAGCCAATGCATCTGTAACTTACCTAGATTCTTTGTGAACTTGTTGTCATACATTAGAACCAAGTCTCCTTGCTAAAACTGTTTGTGCTCAATATGTCGATAATGCCAAGATTTATGTCATTCCTTGTCAATGTGCTGGTGAAAACCTGTGACAAAGTGATCTTCCTCGAGTTGAACTAACTGCGCCAGTCTCTCTTCTAATGATGCTTTATCATCCATGCCTGTCGTTGTTGTGATGCACAAAATTGGAACAATATACTCCATAGGAATGAATGCCTCTTTCCATAAACCAGTCTGAATGGTGTCTGTCATGTTAACCTTTTACAAGTGGTGCGATATGCCCACAATACTGCTATAATATTCAAATCCCATTCATTGAGGTTAGCGTTACATGTTGAAATATTGTAACTTCAAAGAATATTCTATATGTATTTCTTTGTGGTCCCTGATGGTCCTACCGGGAGAACCATTTGTATTACTTTGTACCCCGATGCTCATAATCAGAAGAACTAATAAGAGTCATGAGGCAGTCACCTCTAATTGTAAAGGTGGGTCATTAGCACCCCAGTGTGGTTACTTGAGCCTACATGTGTAACTCGAGCCTACATGATTAACTAGAGCCTACATGACAGATGATTTAACTTAAGTTAACGGATGAATATAAATAGAGGTGTAGTGCTCCTCATTTGGAACACACACACACTCACTTGAGTAGCGCACTTGTGGAGGAGAGAAGTAGCTGGAGAAGGAGGAGGATCAGGTTTTTGATCTCCTTGTTGGTTTTACCTTTTTACCTTTTTGGGGCATTTATATTGAGGAAGCTTTTGCTCGGTTTTTCCCTTTAGGTTTTTCCCAGGATAAATCTGTGTTGTTCTTGTGATACTGTTTCTTTCAGTGATCCTATTTATATGCTTTTGTTATGAAAAATGAAATGAAATACTGATGTTTTAGCTAAGCATATGAAAATTTAACATGCTATCAGAGCTAACCTGAATAGGACAATTTTCACAAGCTACAGAATCTAGGGCTTCTTAATTTTTGGTTCTCTCTCCACAATCGATCAGCAAAAGAAGGCTAGGCTAACTCTCCATTGAAGGGTGCATCTTTCTGTCGAAGCGGAATTCGATTCCGAGAATTTTCAGTTTTCGGTGCGGGAAATTAGGGCTTCTTACTGAAGAGGAATTTTTGAGTGAGCCTGGCATAGGATTTCTCTCCTCATCAAAATCAAAGTTTAGATACCTAGATCAAAATTTTTGGTTGGGTGAAACTCCAGGAAAGTCAAACCCTAGTTTGACCCCGAGCTAGAAAAACCCTAAATACTAAAACTGCTAATTTTTGGTACATTCACTATATCCCAAGATTGGCGAAGGACCAGGAGCAGAAAATTTCATATGCCAAAGATGAAATCCTGATGTACATTGTATCTAAAATTCAGCCTCCGATTCTCTATATTCTTGGAGATATGATCCCTCAAAGTTAGGGTTCCAGCCTCCTCCAGAATTCATCCCTAAACAGGACATCTAGGGAAAATTGCTATAGCATGGGCTACAAAGGTCCAAATTGAATTCTTGAAGATGTTACAGAAATATCACGGAATTTAATTTCAGTGGTCCAAATTTCAGAACCAGAAGATGAAACAGTGACACGTGGCAAGCTGTACAACTTCACTGTTCTGAACATTCCTGTAACAGGTCACCTTGGGAAAATGATCATAAATCCAAATTCGTGAAACCAATTCTAATTAAATCTATTTTTTTGGATCAGAAACATGTGAGGTTACATCAGTACAAAATTTTAGACACAGAGAAGCACTAATTTTAGAGATATCACAGAAGCAGTGACAGGAATTTTTGCAGAAGAAATTGGAAAACTAGGGCTTCCTGTTCTGAGAGCTTTCCTCCACTGTTTTCAGAAAAGGAGTACATTAGACAGCTCCATTTGAAGATATCTATCTTTATATCCAATAAAATCTTAAATATTCCAATTTTTTAAAATTAGGGTTTCTCTGACAAACCCTATATCAGCTAGCTCCGGAAGCAGGACGAACACCTCAAATCGGTAAGATTCAATCTTTTGCTATTTGCATTTGAGGTTCTCATTTCAAAGTGATATATCACATCATATTGATGATAAGATTGGTAAAATTGACAAATTACAAGCATGGAAGTATTTGATCTCTCTGAAGAAAATGAATTGGACACCTACATGAGTAGAGAGGTTCCAATTCCATACGGAGATGAGGCTCAAAGCCTTACACAAGAAGAACTTGATCAAGGCCAAGAAGATCATTGTTGATTCAATCACGGATCAAATTGTACAACAAGTGTCTTTCCTAAAGACACCAAATATGTTTGATTCCTTGATCAAGCTATTTGAAGATAAAAACTTAAATCAGAAGATGGCTTTGAGAAAACAGTTGAAGAATGTGAAGATTCAGAATGCAGAACAACTTGAAGTGGTAGAGGAAGAAGTGAAGAATGCATAAGTGGTGATAGCCACCTTGAATGGCCTCCAAGGATCATGGGATTCATTCATGCAAAGAATGTATGCCAGAAGGAAGTAATTTCTTTCAGCTCGAGTCATAAGAAGAGAAGAAGAAGATGGGAGCAATTGAATATCAAGCTCTCACCATTCAAAGAAGATCCCTCAAACGATGAGGAATATGAAGAACTTAATTCTTGAAGAACCTCTTATTCATCTTATCATTTGGATAAGAAATGATGATTTCATGAATGAAGAAGATGATAAAGCAGAATGATCAAGATGGATTCTACCCATGAAACAAATAAAAGATAAGTATTCAATTGTCATTTCATGATATTGTTTTGTTATACATTTGATTATATTCAGTTGATGTGTTATGCATGATAGATTGTTTGCATTAATGACTGTATACTACTAATATGCATGTGATGGGTAAGTAGCTCATGGTGCTATACAACTCTCCATTGCTACTTATCAAACCTCTTTGCTGACATATTGGATTAGTGCACAATCTCAATGATGTCATGATAGAGACGGAAGGCATCTAGAAAGTTTATGTGAGATATGGATGAATGTTGTATTGACTAAAAAATTGCATGATGCATAAGAATTTGTCATTATGCATATGTTTTATGAAATAGTTCTAACCATGCAACTGGTGCATTTGAATTGTAGGAAAGGTCCTGTACAACCTCCTATAAGAAAAGAAGGATGAGACTTGTTCCGAAGAACAAGTGATGACAATTAAAGATTCACTCCAATAAACATGAATCTGAAGCTCCCAGGGTTAGAGACACCATGATGGAAGAAAGAGCTTCAGAGAGTGGTAGATCCACCTTTAAGCATGAAGACCACCATGGGTACAAGAGATAACTCAAGATGAAGAAAAGAATTCTATGAAAGAAGCTATGATCAAAGAATAACAGGGAAGTACGTAGTATCTTCCACATGGATCTACAAGAACAAGTGTACAAAGCAAGGTTCATGATTTTCCTCAGAAAGAATAGACTATGACATGAAATACTCTATTGACCAGTATATATCAAGCATAGAACCACTTGTACAAAATGAAGAGGGAAGATGATACTCCACTTCAAGGGGGGTGACTACAGAAAATTATATTTGAGTTCGACATGGTACGACATGATGGATAGCTTCATGATGGATCGAGACTTTACCAAGAGTAAAGTGGGTTCCAACCTTCAAGGTTGAATGCAGAAGACTAGGATATGTTGATGACCTGAGAAGACAAACTCATAGAAGATGTTATGATACTAGAATGATGTTTGGGATATAGTACTCAAACCAAAAAGTAAGAATGTGGTATCTTCCAAATGGATTTGCAAGATAAGATATGTTGCTGATAGAAGTAAGGTAATACTTGTGGCTAGAGGTTTCTATCAGAAAGAGGGAATTAATTTTGAAGAGACACTTACTCCAGGAATCAAGGTACACTTCCTTCAAAACTATCATGGTAGTTTCTTCCATGATGAAGTAAAGACAAGCCTTCCTTAATGGTATGATTGAGGAAGAGTTTTACATCGAATAGTCACGAGGATTTGAAGTTGAAGACAGATGGAATCAAGTATGCAATTTGAAGAAGGCTCTCTATGGCCTGAAGCAAGCTCCTAGAGCTTGGTATGGAAGAATAGATAGTTTCCTGATGAGCATGGGCTTTTCCAAGAGTAAAGTCGATCTTAACCTTTCCTACAAGGTTGTAGAAGAAGAACCTGTGATTCAATTACTATATGTGGATGACTTATTCTTGACAGGGAATGAGAAACAGATCATGGAAAGCAAGAAGAAACTAGCAGAAGAATTTGAGATGAAAGACCTTGGGTTAATGCATTATTTCCTAGGTCTGGAAGTATGGCAAATTTCAGAAGGAATCTTTCTCAACCAGGGAAAGTATGCAGTAGAGATATTGAAGAGATTCAATATGTTGGAATGCAAAGTCATGGCCACACCCATGGACTCCAACCTGAAGCTGTTAGCTGATGACTCATTAGAGTTAGTGGATGTGACTCACTACAGACAGATCATTGGGTCATTGATGTACTTAACAAATACCAGACCAGACATTTGTTTTGCTATGAACACCTTAATTCAATATCTTGTTCAACCAAGATGAGTTCACCTAGTAGATGCAAAACATGTGATGAGATATCTGAAAGGGACTATAGACTTTGGTATATACTATGATGGTAGCCATGATTATAGATTGTATGGTTACACAGATGCAGATTGGGATGGAAGTATCTCAGACAGGAAAAGCACATCAGGTAGATGCTTTTGTTTGAGGTCAGCTATGAGTTCATGGTTTAGCAGGAAACAGTCCAGTGTTTCTCTTAGCATGGTTGAAGAAGAATACATAGCAGATTGATCTACTAAGTTGTGAAGCCATATGGATTCAGAAGTTGATATCAGGTCTCTTTGAATTGAATATGGACACTACAATGATTCTATGTGATAACCATAGTTGTGATGACAAAGAACCCTACGTTTTGACGTAACACGTAGAAATCCGGTATTTCTACATACAAGATAAGATGCAGATGATGATACTGTAGATGTAGGTGATGGTGATTCAGTATTTCTATACTGAATATAGAGATGATGATGTTTTAGTATTCCCATACTGAATATATATATGATGATTATTTCAGTATTCCCATACTGAAGATATAGATGACATTTCAGTATTTACATACTGTAGATACATATGATGGTGATTTCGTATTTCTATACTAAATATAGAGATGATGATGCTTTCAATATTTCTATACTGAAGATATAGATGATGATGCTTTCAGTATTCACATACTAGAGATACAGATGGTGATAGTTCAGTATTCACATACTGAAGATGTAGATGATGATGGTGTACTGACGAAGCCTCTGCCTCGAGTAGAGTTCGAACACTTTCGAGACAAGCTTGGTATTGTTCAGAAAGACCTCCCTCGAAAGGGGGAGTAGTGATGTTGTAGTGGGATTGTATCATCCCTGGGAATTTTCCCTAAAGTGATCTGGAGACCTTGGTCCTCAAGAATGAAGAGGGATTGTATCATCCCGGGACATCTGTCCACAATAGATCTGATGACCTTGGTCCTCGAGAACGTGGTGGGATTGTATCATCCTTGGGCACTTACCCTAAAGTGATCCGGAGACCTCGGTCTTTGA
>LPNX011070168.1:115465-134998 GCA_001517045.1 Pseudotsuga menziesii | reverse complement strand
ATGCTGAAGACTAAAGATTGAAGATGAAGACTACATGATGTTGAAAAGCTTCCAATGATTTATAGATGTATCACCCTGATGATGTTGATGATGTCCTCTCTCTCTCTCTTATTATTGTTGTTGTTGATGTTGTTATAGAATACCCTTCTCGTTAAGGGGGAGTGTTGAAATATTGTAACTTCGAAGAATATTCTATATGTATTTCTTTGTGGTCCCCGATGGTCCTACCGGGAGAACCACTTGTATTACTTTGTACCCCGATGCTCCTAATCGGAAGAACTAATATGAGTCATGAGGCAGCCCCCTCTAATTGTAAATGTGGGTCATTAGCACCCCAGTGTGGTTACTTGATCCTACATGTGTAACTCAAGCCTACATGATTAACTCGAGCCTACATGACAGATGAGTTAACTTAAGTGAACGGATGAATATAAATAGAGGTGTAGTGCTCCTCATTTGGAACACACACACACTCACTTGAGTAGTGCACTTGTGGAGGAGAGAAGTAGCTTGAGAAGGAGGAGGATCAGGTTTTTGATCTCCTTGTTGGTTTTACCATTTTACCTTTTTGGGGCATCTATATTGAGGAAGCTTTTGCTGGGTTTTTCCCTTTAGGGTTTTCCCAGAATAAATCTATGTTGTTCTTGTGATACTGTTTCTTTCAATGATCCTGTTTATATGCTTTTGTTATGAAAAATGAAATGAAATACTGATGTTTTAGCTAAGCATATGAAAATTTAACATTACATACCTTTGTATTGGCACATGCTACAATACCTTGTTGAATGCCTCCACTGTCCCATTCGCTTGTGGATGATATGGGTTACTCTTCTTATGTTGTATATGAAACTCCTCTGTCAATGCATTGACTGTGAAATTGATGAAGTGAATACCCTGATCAATCATCAATATCCTTGGGCACCTAAACCGAGTGAAAATGTTGTCGAACAAGAACCTCATTGTTGTCGCAACAGTGTAATCTATAACAGGTGTGGCTTCCGCCCATCTTGTCAAATAGTCTTTCACTGTAATGATGTACCACGCACCACTTATCTTCCCACATGGGTTGATTGATCCCACAAAATCAACAACCCATTTATCAAATGTCTACAATGTTACCTGAGGTACCAGCGGCATCTCATCCCTTTGCGATGTTTTTCCAGTTCCTTGAAAAACATCGCAAGTCCATGCATAGTCCATCGCATCACTATGTAGAGTGGGAAACCAAATCCATGTGTGGAGAACCTTCCTATAAGTAGCTCATCCTCCATAGTTTCCTCCAGCAATTCTTGCATGTGCCTCTGGTAGTATCTTCCCTTGTTCATGTGGTAGGACACATCGCTGCAAGATCTCATCTGTTCCTAGTTTATAGAGTTATCCAAAAATCAACTAGAAATATGTTTCCTTAAAAACCAACTGCTTCTTTTGGCTCGTATTCAACTCTTCTAGTACGTGTTCATAGTAGTCATCCACCATATCGACTCTGAATAATTATGCATCTGGTAACCTGTCTTCAATACTTGTTGGTTCCTCACCTGTCTCAATCTATAATAAGTGATATGGGCATGCATTCAAGCAACTCGACTTCATAATTATCTTGAAATTAAACTCCTGAAAGAGAAGTAACCAGTGGCATGTATTCCCCCCAAAAACAGGCTTATTGACCAGGTATTTCAAAGAAGAATGGTCTGTAAACATCTTGAAATGGTCACCCAATAGGTAATGGAGAAACTTTTGTATTACATATACCATCGCCAGACCTTCCCTCTATGTGGTAGTGTAACTTTTCTTTGCAGAAGACAGCTTCTAACTAAAGAAAGTGCTAGAGTGATCTAAGTATCCTTCCCCTGGTTGGGCCAGCACCACTCCCAGCACAACTGATGATGCATCCTCATGGACATGGAATTCCTTATTCCAAATATTGGTGCAAACGCTATCTTCACCTTTAGTGTCTAAAAAATCCACTAACACTCTAGAATCCATACAAAGAGTGCATCCTTCTTTAGTAACCCCTCCATAAGAGCTATAATCTCTGCATACCCACGGATGAAATTTTGATAGTATCACATATGTCCCAATGTCACTCTCAATTGCTTCACATTTGTTGGTGGTGGAAAACTCAAAATCAATGTAATTTTGCGGGATCCACCAACAATCCTTTCTTTCACACAATGTGTCCCAACAACATCCCAAATGGTGCACATAAAATACACTTCTTTGAGTTTAGTGCGATATGATGCTATCGGCATTCCTCCAGAATCAGTCATAGGTTTTCTATGTGATCTCTGATCAATTTGTATACTGTCCAGTCATCCATGTATACCTGCAAAAATTTCTGAATAAAATCATTGAATGCGATGACAACAACTCGGGAAAATACCGCCAGGGAATTCTTTGGCCCAAATGGCATCACAGTGTACTGGGAAAAACCCCATTCAGTAACAAATGTTGTCTTGTGGCAATCCTCCTTCACAATTCTGATCTGGTGATAGCTCAAAAACCCATGCATGAAGGAGCATATTTCTTAACTGCCCACCCCTTCTAGAACCTTATCACTAAAAGGTGTCAGAAATGGATCATGTCGACATGCATCGTTCAATTTTCTGAGGTCGACACATATTTGAACCTCACCAGTCTTCTTTTCTTGTACCATGATAGGATTGATCCATTATTATTCTTCAACTAGCTTAATTATCCCAGCATCTACCATCTTGTTGATTTTTTCTTTGACCATTTCCTTGTATCGTAGAGTCAGGCGATACGGTCATTACCTTAATGGTTTTGCATCAGTATTAAATGGTATCTTCATCATCTCCTAGTATTCCTTTCATCTCAGAGAACTTGGTCGTAAAGAAATATTTGAATTCATGCAGGAAATATGTGATCTTTGCCATGGTCTCTTCATCCCAGTAATCTCCAATATTATCAAACTTGGGATTCTCTTCCGTCCCAATGTTGACCTTCCTAATCTTCAATGGATGATTCATGGGATCCGCCAGTACGTCGGGTGCTGGGACATCTCAAATCCCTTCTGTTTCTAAAATATTGATATTTTGCAGGTCATCGTCATCCTCAAGCCCTATAGACACATTATAACATTCCATCATTGAATGCATCAAGCAGTTTGCATGTTGATCCACTAAATATGCAACATGATTATCCTTCATAACAACATCGTGGATGTTTTGCAAGGCCTCATGAATAGTTGGATTCGCATCCATGAACTTAAAAGTGTGAGTAAAACAAACTATCAACTCTTCCCATGTAGTAATTTCTCTGCACAACTCGGCTGATACATACCACGATCCTAGAATCTCATCCAATGTGTGAATAAAGGAATCCACCCACTCATCCTTTGGTCATGATTCCCATAAGGAATGGCATTCAATTAGATGATCACCATAGCTATTCCATCTATCGTACCTTCCAGCGTGGTACTCTTCTACGTTACCAAAGTGAATTGTCATGAATCTTTGACACTGGGACCAACCAGTGATCAAATTCTGATGGGTCTCCCACCAGTGTGTTGGAGTTGCCTTCAATGCTTCATCCAACGCTAGCAACTGTTGTGGTTCTGACACCTTTTATTCAAACTCAACCATAAATTAAAATAACTCAGGAAGGCCTTCATATATCGGTAACTCAACAATCTCAGTCGCAAGTTGGCATAACGACTGTATGATCAAGCCACACTTCCTGAGTGATACTTCATTTATGCGATTCTACTAATTCTCTAGCACATCATCAGAGTCAGACGACGCAGAGCTAGAGTTGTGCCAAGCAATCTCACCATCGACTATCGGAAGGATATAATCCTTTGAGATATTATATGCATGATCCCATCCTTTTATAGCTTCATCCCTTACGGGCTCAACATACCTTCACCCTTCAGTAGGGTTCATCGGGGTGATGAATTTGATGTCATAGTTATCAAAAGTCATAACCCACTTCTTAAAGTTAATCACCACCAAGCTATCATTTAATCACCACCAACCTATCATTGGCCCATCCATTTCCCAACAACGTGGGATAAGAGATTCCACCGTCAACAACATTAATGACATCAAAATATGTGTATGTATTCATCCCTTCGAATTCTACAGCAAGGTGCATAACCGGACCAATTGACGTTACTTTGTTTTGGTCATCTAGTCACAACTATACAGGGGAACAATCCAACTTCGATATCCCCATCTTTTTCCATGTCTTCAATGTCAAAATATTGACATCTGAGCCTAGATCCAAGATGACTTAACCTACCTCATAGTCCCCAATATGAATATTCATGCGCATCCCTTTTCCTGTCTTCTTCTTATGAAAAGAGTTCACTACATACTCTTTCCATCCCTTATTCAAGTGATGAAATAGACTCTCAATCTCAACAAGATCATTAGGATCTCTTACCAACAACAGACAACTTTCAAAAAACTGCTACAAGGTACCATGCTGCCTCGATGGTCCTGCAATTGAATTGGAATCAAAAGCAGTCGACATTTCATAAATAGGTAACTTACCAGGATTTTTTTCCTATCGCATTGTGTGCTTCAAAAAATGTGTCTCTTTCAACATCGACATCAAACTGCACCTTCTTCTTTGCGATGAACCGAATTTGTGGGCACGGGCTATCATCTCCCTTCGTCGTTCCTCCATGAGTAACTACAACAACATCAGCATCTTGCATTCTTGGTTCTGATGAAATCGTCGCAACAATCGGTCCCTAATTCTGGTTCATCAGTGGATTCACATTTTGATTTTGGTTCTGTAACAGATTTTGGTTCTACAATTGATTTTGATTCTGCAATAGATTCTGATTATACAACTGATTCTGATTCTGTAGTTGATTTTGATTCTGTAACTAATTCTGGTTCTGGTTCTATAACTAAGGCACATTCCCTGCCTACCACTTTGCGATCATCCGTGGACAATTTTCAATGCTATGATCGACAACGATACAATACGTACACTGTGCTTAGAATTGCGGGAAATATCTATGATAGTGTCCCAATACACCGCAATTGGAACAATTAACAGGTTTGCGACCTTGTCCTCCTCCTCAGCCGAAGATTCCACCTCATTCTCCTCAGAATCCTCCTTGCTACTGATACTGCAGTTGATTGAACTATTGCTGCGGGGTATATGAATGTTGTTGAACATACTGTTGTGGATGACCATATTGTGGCTATTGCGAAGCCATCTACATCTGATTATATTGTGGTTGTGGCACAAACTGCTATTGTAACAATGGCTACGATACAAAATGCATATGCAATTGCTGCTGCGATACAAACTATGGTTGAGGTGGCGGTTGTACCACTTGCAGCTGCAGCTGCTGTACTATCCGATGATCCTCTCCCTTCACATGGTATGATGCATATGTTCTTTCTTGGAGTAAGTCATATGTGTGGAAATCCTTATCTTCATGCCAAACAGATCGACAAAATGTATAGTATAGGTTCATCGGCTTCGTTACCATCTTATGCATATACCCACAATCTTCATGTCAATCCCCGTAAACTTAGAAAATACAACACCATGGAAAAATTCCACAAGTTAATGGGCTCGACTCTTCGTACAATAGGTAGTTTCAAAAATCCAGAAAGTTATCTTTAGTATTTCCATCTGCGTGACATCAAGTGCACTAGACATATTCACGATGTTCCTTTCCTTTCTTAATTAATATCTTTCAATTGTAGCGTCAAGTTCACCAATAACATCTGAATCTGATTCATCCCAATTGTACTCTCACCCATTGGTGAAGCTTCCAACTTCATTGCGATCTCCAGATACTCGCTCTGTGTCGCGATCTTCTGCTGCATCAATGGTACTCTGATATGAGTTAGTAATGTCATGCTGAACCATTATTTATGCTGAATATCATTCATCTCAAAGCTGACACGTGCCATTAGTGTCTTGAATATTTGATCAAAATCCCACGAAGTCTCATTGGGATACTATTTAATTTCCTTCAGTTCTGTAATGTACTATGTTTCATACTTTGGTTTTTTGAACTCTTCAAATAGTCCATTTCTAACTTCAGCCAATTTTTTCAATGGGGAACCCATAGGGACTTGTACAAATTTCATGTAGCAATCCAGCGTGCGACCTTGAAGGGTCTTCGCTAATTGACCTTTCTTAACCTCATCATCTGTAGTTTGTTTAATAGTCCATACTACTTCACATAAGAACCAATATTGTTCAAGAATCAGGATCCTCGGCCCCATTCCCATGAAATAGGGGTAACTTCATTTCATTGCTCTCCATCCTAAGCCTTCTTCCTACAGTTGTTGATCCGCTACTATTAGAATGTTGTTGACACATAGGAAATGATGGTGTCAAACCCGTGTTCCTTCCTGAGTGTGGAGCAATGCATGGAGGCATGGGTACTTTGTCTCCCTAGGTTGGCCTTCTCTTTGGCTCATGCATATTCTGGTTGTCTCCTTCATCGATGTAGGGTCTCTTTGTCCCATGTGGTCTTCCTTTGTGGCCTCACTTTTTGGTTACAGCAGAACTCTCTCATTTCTTCTGCCTCTTCTCTTGTTGAAACCGTGCTCCTCCTTTCATAATACCACTTCCTTCCTCAGCTTCCCTCATAGTCTCATTGTAACTTTCATCCATCTACCCCATATCATTCCATCCAACCCTCGTCTCCGCGATACCCGTAGACTCATAACACCAGAACTTTACTACTTTAGGTGCATCTTCAGTATTCCCTTTTCACAGATTAGCATTTTAATGGACAATTGCAACGACAATAGGAACCTACCTCTTGGTCGGTTGAATAACTCCCTTTTTGCTTCGTTATATGATTTAGTTGTATTGACTATAAACTCAGTAATATAGCCTTCCAATGTGCTGTCGAGTCAAACTTCAACTGCTCTTGACGCTATGTTATCTATCGCCTGCAACTCCTGGATCGATTCCGGGGTCTAGGAAGTTGGTTCACCTTCTTGGAAATTGGTCTTATGATATGTCAAGCGCGCCAACCACTCATACAAGATGATCAAAAAATTAGTGAAAAATTACTCATGAGGATCATTGTGCATATACTCTGCTAGCCACTGATTTGTCGTCAGCCCAGGGTTCTGATTCTCTTTCTCAGCAAACTCCCGTATTTTCTGGTGGAACCAATCTTGGATATTTGGTTTTTTTGGATACCACAACATGTACTCCCTCCTCTTCAAACTAAGGTCCCAGCAACAGAACCATTTGTTAACACAACCTCATTCAATAGGGGTTCGCTCTCTTTTGACACCCAACCCACCGCGATCTCCCTGAACAATGGCCTAGACAGGTTTTACCCTGTCCAACAACACCTGCAGAGTAGACGAAGTTTGACCCGAGATGTTCAAGGGAGAGCTGACGAAACCAAGTTTCCACAATATCAATAAGGACCATGTGTGGCTATTTAGTGACTGATCACATCATTCCATAAATCTACTCATTCACATTATGTATTAATAGATCGTAGTAACATAACATCATTTAATGAATCACAACAACATAACCTCATGTAACAGATCATTCACAGTAAAGACATTGATGCACAAATAGACCTAACATTTTACTATCATTTAAAGCAAAAAACACATCCCATCAATCATAGATACATGTTGTAGTTACCCATTACATTCATCATTGGATTGCAGAAAATTGGAAAAAGGGAAAATAGTAAAAGAAACAGTGGTTACACTCAACCTCCGTCATGTCATATTAACTTCCGCCACAAAGCATGAGTTCTCAAAACATATCCACGAGTCGCATACAAAGATCGAACAAAGGGAAAAATCATTTGAAGATCTCAAAAGTAAACTGATCTAAGAGATTTTACATTTGCAATTCGAAATCTACTTATAGGCTTGCGCCTTTACATCGGTGGTCCACTTAACCAACTTCCTGACTAACTCTTAATAGATTCTACAAAATAGTGACCACTATCCACAAAATGTGGTTCAAAATGACCAAAATACAT
This sequence comes from Pseudotsuga menziesii, assembly GCA_001517045.1. Classification (NCBI taxonomy): domain Eukaryota; kingdom Viridiplantae; phylum Streptophyta; class Pinopsida; order Pinales; family Pinaceae; genus Pseudotsuga; species Pseudotsuga menziesii. The sequence continues at coordinate 127,029 of LPNX011070168.1, read as the reverse complement.
AAAATAATATAACTCCGACTTGCACGTTGTTTTCCACTTGTGCGGTATCTTTTGACCTTGCGCAACATCCGCGATGTTGAGCAACTGACTTATCCCAAAACTACCTGCCAACAATGATGCATAGTATGCAAAATAACGGGGAATTTGGCTAATTCTTTTAAAATACTATGGGGTGGGGTTAAATTACCCAAATCAACCCCACATTCCTTTCTGAGTTCAACACCAAATCAATAATGTTATATTTATAGGAAATAATTCCATTCACCAAAAGTTTTCCCAATCCCGCATCAATACTCTTATAACCTAGTCACTCTATTTTCTTCTATGTAATTTCTGTAGAACCTTATTATGGTATACTTTTATCAATATTTTATGTTCCATAGTGTTGTGTCATTTATGGTATGGCTCTAAACTATGATATGGCACTCTAATGTGAGACCAACTACTAATAGAGTATTTAACATCAATATTATCTAGCACAATTCTAATCTTGATAAACTTTAATCACCCATTGTGCCATATCATTCATATAATAAAAATGACTCTAAAAAATGGCATGTGCTAACGAAAAAATGTAATATAAAAATTATTTAATGCAACCAAAGAGAATTTGTCACGAATAAAATATCAAAACAATAAAAATTTCTCACCAAACAACTTTCTTATGTCCTCGATAGGGGACATATATAAATTGATGGAACATATTAGTTTGGTCCCCATGGGGGTTTGATTTTTGTTTTTATAAGGGAATGTAAAGTACAAAAACACAGAATTAAACTCATTTTTTTAATTGTTTAAATTTTTTAAAATGTTATTCGCTAGAGAGTGATGATGTCATTTGGTGAATCGCTACAATTTTAAATCCATGTTTGGTGGGGTTTCCCCAAGGAAGGTTACACCGAAGGTCTTTCTCCTTTTGTTTATCTCCCTTCACCCCCTACTTTGATAAGAGATAATCCATTGGATTATTCATAATGACACCCCGAACAATGGGGTGTCTGTCTAACCACCGAATTTTCCCAAGCTTCTATTTTTTGCACTGTGGTTGGGATTGGGAAATATACCGATAGTTACGTTTTATCCATTATTTTAGTGAAGGTTCCTACCCTTGGGAATCCCTCCCTATGCATTGGAGGCAAGGGAATCCCTTCCCATTATTACCCATGCACTCTATACAAATTGATTCACTGGTTAGAATCCATCCGAAAATTCCTTTTTCACATATTAGCATTTTGATCCACAATTTTAAGGACTTCAAGTATCTACCTCTGGGACCTCATAAAATTTATCTTTTAGCTTCACTATATGACTTAATAGTATCCAAAATGATCTCAGTAATATATCCTTCTAAGGTGTTATTGACCCAAAAGTCAACAACCCTTAATATGATATTATTAGCACCCTCCAATCGCTGACCCAGTTGAGGCATCCAAACCCTAGGTTTTCCTCCTTGAAAATATTTATTTTGAAGTGCTAGCCTTTCTAACCATTCATATAGTATTACAAGGAATTCACTAAAGAAAATATCATGGATATCTGAGTAGACGTACCTTCCTAAACGTTCTCTTGGAGTCAGTCATGAGCCCCTTCTTTCTTCTTGATCAAATCTCGCGCCTTCGGATCTACGCAATCCTGAATCTCAGGCTTTGTTGGGTGCCAAAATATGTCCCCTTCACGATGACCCTAGTCCCAACAACAGAACCATTTTTTTGATCAATCTCAAATAACCTGGGTTCAAGTTTGACTAGACCAACAAAAACCCAAGGTACCATCCTAACATGACTTAAACTCATTGACAACACATGTGATGCAAGTGAAGTCTCACCCAAGATACCAATAGGAGCTACAAGAACCAACTTTTTGCAGTGAAGAAAGGGATCTTATCTTACTAGTCATTGACATATTAACTACCATTATAGTATATTAAAATCCATTCACAACCTTAAATATATTCGTAAAACCCATTGAATCTTTGTTAGTTCAATTACTTATTCAGAAGCTAACACATTATCACAAGTCGCAACAATACAAAAAATGACACACACATTTATCATGCACCATTCAACACAAGATATTTAACGTAAAAACCTGAACAAGAAAAACCACAAAAGCGCTCGTTAATTAGGAAGAGTCGTATTTCAATCACCTTGGTCTATGCACACAACCTGCAGACATTCCCCCATAATCCCCATTGCATTGAGTCTTCGTACACAGCTTGTCGATCGACAATATACTCACAACTCTTATTCATCTTTGACATAACAATACAAAATCAGTCTACCAACATTACAAACTTTTTATTTTGAAAACTTGACTTCAACCAGCCTGTTACATTTTTATAGGCTCTACTTGCCAATTTTATATCTCGCGCCCACTACCTAGAAGTGGAAAAACCTTTTAACTAAATCACTGACTTTTCCATCAGACTCTGTCAACACAATTACTTTTTCCCCGAAATTTGCCAGAATTTTTGAAGCTAACCGATTCAACACCCAATCAATCGCAACATTGTTCACACCTTGACCATGCTCCAAAACTTAGATACCAAAAGTTTTCAACTTGCATAGGGACAACACCTGTTGTGTTGTCTATGCTAAATCATTGAATTTTTGAATAATTTAGAGTTCCTTTCTTCTTCATTCAACCATCAAACCCTAGATTTCAATCTCCACAAAATTTCCTAATGTCGAAACCTTGTGTCTTGTTGGGCCTAGAGAATCAACCCTTCTTGAATGAGTGCTTCCGATCTTCCCTCCATTATCATTTTCTATTGAATCTACTTCATACTAGTTTCTATCTCTTTTTTATCCATAAAAATATCCCCAAAAACCTCCTTGTTCCATTGCTTCAATCTAGATTTTAAGTTTTTAAGGCACTATTTAAACCTATAACTCAGAGTTCCCCTACTGATTGTTGTTTCCTTGCAACATAATACAATGTTTTGTTGGAAGTATAGGTGCTCTAATCGAAATTTTTGAATTTGAATGACCGACTTTTGGGGATACCCTAAAGATTGATTTCTAAACCCACTAATGTGAAAGAAGTGGATTACATAGAGAGAGGCTATGAACGATGCTATTAAAATACCTCTAGAATGTTGGTATAATACAATTACAAGTTCCAACTCCTAATCTGGCCTTATTCTAGAACCATATATCATCCTTGATTGAGAAGATGTAGGAATTGTCCAAGGCTAAAACAAATAAAATAGGTATGATGCATAGTATGCAAAATAAAGGTGCATTTGGCTAATTCTTTTACAATAATATGGGGTGGGTTACATTACCCAACTCAACCCCACATTCCTTTCTGAGTTCAAAACCAAATCAATTATGTGATATTTGTAGGAAATAATTCTATTCACCAATTTTTTCCCAATCCTGCATCAATACTCTTATAACCTAGTCACTTTATTTTCATCTATGTACTTTCTGCAGAACCTTATTATGGTATACTTTTATCAACCTTTTGTGTTCCATAGTGTTGTGTCACTTATGGTATGGCTCTAAACTATGATATGGCACTCTAATATTATCCCATACAATTCTAATCTTGATCAACTTTAATCACCTATTCTGCCATATCATTCATATAATAAATATGACTCTCTAAAATGCCACGTGCTAACAAAAAAATATAATATAAAATTTATTTAACGTAATCAAAGATAATTTGTCACCAATAAAACCTGAAAACAATAAAAGATTCTCACCAAACAACTTTCTTATGTCCTCGATACGGGACATATAGAAATTGCTGGAGTGGATTAGTTTTGTCCCCATGGGGGTTTGATTTTTGTTTTTTTCAAAGGGAAGGCAAAGTAAAAAAAAATAATAATAAACTCATTTTTGTAATTGTTTAAATTTTTTAAAATGTGATTGTATGGAGAGTGATGATGTCATTTGGCGAATCACTACAATTTTAATCCATCTTTGGTGGGATTTCCCCAAGGAAGGTTACACCGAAGGTATTTCTCCTTTCATTTATCTTCCTTCACTCCATACTTTGATAAGGGATGATCCATTGGATTATTCATAATGAAACCCCAAACAATGGGGCGTCTATCTAACCATTGAATTTTCCCAAGCTTCTATTTTGTGCACTGTGTTTGGGATTGGAAAATATACCGATAGTTATTTGTTATCCATTCTTTTAGCGAAGGTTCCTACCCTTGGGAATCCCTCCCTATGCATTGACGGTGAGGGTTTTTCATTTGTTATTAATGGTTCAAGTTGTGGATTGATAATTATCCCAGTAACTAAGACGCCAACTAATTTATTGTCCACCGGCTTTATTAATGCCAACTATAACCTATGACACCTCCACCCATCTCTTTTACATCATCAAGGCGCCATGTCTTCATATTAATCGATATAGTTGAATAACACTTGCATGATGGGTATTCCATTAAAGGGAATCAATCCTATTGGAGTTCTTATAGATTTTTAAATCATAAGCATTACAACCATAATCTGTTGCAGACTTGCGAGCGTTGGGATCCAAAAATTGCCAGATTGCTTATACCTTTGCAAATAAGAAGAATTCCAATCAGAATCTATAGTAAGTAATGGGCATTGTATCCAACATAATTTGTCTGTTATATTTACAATGTATAATATCATGTTATACAACTTTATGAGAAATTTATATTCAAAATGAGAACTCTAGCCATAAAAAATCTTATTTTTGAGAACTTTATTGCTGGTTTATTGGTCAATATTGAGAGGGGGACGTGAATCAGTATTGTTATCTGTTTACTAATTTAACCACTTTTTAAATGTATCATTAAAAATACATAACAACAAGAATACAAAGAACAAAATTTTAACGTGGAAGCCCAATAGGGTAAACTACCAATATGTCATATTATTGCAAAATTGTTATTTACAAATAGTTTTGTCTGCTGCTATAGAGAATGATGGTATTACACCCTATTTACTAGCAACTATTGGAAGTAGGCTATGATCCCATGGTTTATCAACTACTACTGAAAGGATGCTACAACACCCTATTTACCATCTACCACTGGAAGGAGGCTACGGCCCCGTGGTTTATCAACTACTACTGAGAAGATGCTCCTACACCCTATTCACCAGCTTCTGTTGGAAGGAGGCAACAACCCGCTGCAGACTTGTTGCCTACCTTAGTGCCACCCTTCTACCCTATTATGTTTTTTGTAATATGCTAAATTTATTTTCCCTCAATTCGTCGTCACACCCACTGGTCTTTGTTTCTTATTTTTTGATGTGGACACAAAGACTCTTTCTCTCACTCATGCTTCTAAGTATAAATATCTTCATGTTTCCTACAGACACATCTCTTTATTCTGGAAACATACCCTTTCACAATCATGCCCTTTCAAATCTGATAGTCACACCTTTTCAACAATTTGTGATGAACGATTTTTAATTAAATAATTAATTAAGAACTTCTTGATCGCTTCTGATCTGCGAGCTCCCTTATTCTCTGATTGCAGGATTCGTCAAACCAATGCCCGTGGAGTTCCTATCCTCCATCAACGGGAATACTCTATCTTTAGACCTTCGAGCTTCTCTTTTTCTCACTCCTGTGGACTTCTTTTCCTCCTCTGTGAGCTCTCTATGGGCTATCTTCATTGTAGGCTCATCTGTACATGTTTCTCTCACAAAACATGGGATTCGCCTTCCATATATGAGTTTCATGTTGGACATTCATCTTTACCATCTATGGACACACCTCATAATACATTTTTGTAACTCAACTTAACGTTTTTTGGTGCTTCTGCAATCTCCTTCTCTAGAATCAATCTAGGCCATTGATCTAATTTTGAGACTTTCCGGTCCGTCGATCTAACGCATATATTTCCTCCTTGAAATCGTATTTCTGCACCATGGTTTCCTCATCAATGATTTCCCACCGTTGATCTTCATTGGGCGTGCTCCTGACCTTTCATCTCCATATTGCAGGATGTCGACTTTCTGCTTTTTCCTTTCTGTAAAATCCTTCCCACAAGCTCCTTTCCTTAATATTCATTCCGCAAGCTCCTTTCTACAAGCTTCTTTCTGCAAGCTTCTTTTTGCAATTTTTCTTCCGCCCCATCGATCTTTTGCGGAGTCTTTCCCAAAATTCAATTTTTCGGATTGTAGGTTGTGGGATGCGGGATCATAAAATATTTAAATGTTACTTCCGCAATTCCCTTTCCGCATTGTTCTTCCACACCATTGATCTCTTTTAGCGGAACTAATCTCAGTCGTCTGATCTTGATCATTTGCAGAACTTTGTATTTTCTACCTAACTGTCAGAATTAATCCTTAACCATCGGATCTCGTGCGAGATGCTTCTTGATTGTCGATTTTAGATCGAATGCAGATCTCACCATGACTTTACGGATCTGCATGATTTCTTTGTGAAAATCCTCTACGACTATTTCTAACATTTTTGAAGATTTATATACACAAAGAATTTCATCATGTTATTGATTATAAGGAATTTATAAACACTCTTGCATATATAGTTTCTCTAAAGAATTTATAAACACTCTCAGAGATATAGTTTCTCTGTATACTCTATCTCCTATTCATTTCACTCTTCATTTGTCTAACCAACTTTGTCATTCATATTGCATCTCTACTTCCACTCGACCTATGCTATTTGTTTCATTAACCATTGTTTACATCATACTATCAAAACTGTCTTGGAAGTCTTTAGATCAGTCATTCATGTTGTCTTATCATCCATGTCCATCTCATGCATTCCATTTGTTATAAATGAACTTTTATGACATCATCATTAGGACACCATCATATTCTGTGTCATCATATGTGTCATGCCACATGCTCAATTATTCCATGCCATTCCATCACTACCTTAGTATTTCACTAAGTTTGTCCTGTCATCATATCCACTGGTTATTCCTTTGTCATTCGTGAACAATTTTGACATCGATGACAACTATATATTCAACAGGCGCTGTGTCTTCACATTAATTGATATAGTTAACTAACACTTGCATGTTGGGTATTCCATTAAAGAGAATCAATCCTATTGAAGTTCTTATATATTTTTAAATCATAAGCATTACAACCATAATCTGTTGCAGATTTGCGAGCATTGTGCTCCAAAAAATTGTCAAATTACTTATACCTTTGTAAACAAGAAGCATTCCAATCAGAATCTGTAGTAGGTAATGTGCGTTGTATCCAACATATTTTTTTGGTTATATTTTCAATGTATAATAACATGTTATACAACTTTATGTGAACTTTATACTCAAAATGAGAACTCTAGCCATAAAAAATCCTAGTTTTGTGAAAAAAACACCTCCAAATCAAAAAGTGGTGCTATCGGTAGCACCATTTTTTTTGGACTAAAAATGTGGACATGGATGAAAACAATCCTTAATGTTGCTTACACTAACCTTAGAATCAGGCCCCAAATTGAAGATTGATGCTACCAGTAGCATACTATTTAAAAAAATGGCATAATTATTATCATAATTTAAAATTGTATTTATTAAACCTCGTAGTAACACTATATAAAACTTACACTACATTAAACAAAAAATATTCAAGAAACTATTCGACCACTCTTTCCATATAAAATAAATGAATTTCTGATGAAACTCATAATAAAATCATATATTAAATCATAAGACGTAGAAGCTATTAATATTAAAATTGAAACACTCTTTAGAGTTGACACATACACAATGTTATCTTAATAAAAAAAGATAAAATGTTTCATGTGCAAATATTGAAATCAACACACAGATTCTGGCACACCATCAGAAACTACATTTTCTTCATATGAATGATTAGATGAAGATGTAGATGACCCGTATTTTTCTTTACTATCAATAAGTGCATTGTCTGAGTATTCATGTATGCCCAACATTTCATATGAGATATTCATTCTCGATCTACGCCTTGGTTTAGTAGACTCCCATGATGCAACTATTTCTTCTGCCAACAATATTTTGATAATCTGTGTAGTATTTGAGCGAAGAGTGCCTTTCTTTGTCAATTGGAAGTCATAAAATAGTATGTCAACATATTCTAAGTTCAAATTTTCAATGTGACAATGATTTACATTTTGACCCTTTCTTTTTCTCTTTTTGTAAACCTTTTTCTCAACGACCATCTATGGCTTGTACACACCATCAAATGGGTGTGTGTGCATTGCATACCAATATACTTTGATGGATATAAATTCTTCATTTTCTTTATTGTCCTTCATAAATTTTGCAATCCAAAATGGATAACCGTGTGCATCTTCTGTAGCAAAAAATGCAATAATAAAACCTGATGTAACATCTTGTATTGATCCTCTATAAAGGTATTCTATTTCCCCGCATCGTGTAGATGATCTTCTAGACCCAATATACATTTTCCTTTCTTCTTCTTGAGAAGGATCAACACCTTCTAGTTCAATGTTTATTTCCTCGTTCTCGTTTGACATACTTTGTGACCAATGAAATAGAGTCTTCAAAAACGTATCTCCATCTGTAAAGTTTGAGATTATGTTATTTTTCTCCATCAAAAAAGGCTCCCACCAAACAGTATCAACAACATCAAAATATTCATATGTATCTTTGATAGAATTTTTTATTTCTTCCAAGCATTGAGAAGAATCAACATATCTATTGTGTCGGCATGCATTTTGAATCTCGACAGTTTATTGCAATAACAATAACTTTGAAGCATAAATTTGACGAATTTGGATGAATTTTAGAAATGTTAAACCTGATGTAGGCCCCCATTCTACACTTGTTTAGTACTTCTTACCCCATAGTAGTGTTTTCGCATCAATATTTCATATACAAAATTTATCTTGGAAGCTAATGTCGTCATTAGAGGAAATTTGAGGTCTAAAATGGGCCTCCTAAGGAAAATAATAAAATAATAGTTAAAATAATAAAATAATAGTTATTAATTTTGGAGGAAGAATGAAAAAAATATTTTTTCTGTTCATATTTTCAACATATCTCCCTATGTCTTTACTCAAATTCTGAGTGGGAGAGCTTGTTGGATGCGGAATTTAATTCCGCATCCAACGAGTACCCAAACTGTATAATTTTGATGGACCTCATTACCCCAAAAACAAGAAATACCTCAAAAACGTGATGATGACATCATCATCACATTTTTTTAGGTATTTCTTGTTTTTGGGGTAGCGAGGTCCGTCAAAAGTATGCATTGTGGGTACTTGTTGGATCCGGAATTAAATTCTGCATCCAACGAGCTCTCCTGCTTGAAATTTGAGTAAAAACACAGGGACATATGTCGAAAATACGAACAAAAAAATTAGTTTTCTTTTATGACAAATATGTCAATTCAACCATTATGATTGACTCATTTTATTGAAATTCTATTGGTTCTTGAATTCCAACTCACAAAATTTATTGTTGGCACATTTTCTTATAAGGCCCATTTTAGACCCCAAATTTCCTCTAATGTAAGTTTTTCAATGCACCTTTCTTCACCATGTGATCCCATAATAAATCCTCGCATGCCAACACTCTCCTCCAATGTTAGTACAACATGCTCTGGACTGTATGTCTTTCTAATAATTTCAGTCAATGATGGGAGAATCCCAACATTCTTCCTCCTCGATTTCATTGCAAAATATCTAAACATTTGATCAATATGGTAATGTATATGTCTAATGGGAAGGAAACCAACTTTAACCTTCTGAAGATTTCCCAATTCAACAAGCATGTTTAGATAGCCAAACATGATCTAATTTTTGTTTTCCTAGCTGGTGTTGTTCAATTGCATATATAAAAATTGAGGATTATTTCTAGACCAATGAGTAATCACATGGTGAATTATGGTGATGGTCAAATTTGCATCATTTTGAATATTTGGAGCTATAAATTTGTCATGTCCACATTCCAATAGGTCTACTAGTTGACAATGTTTCACCCACCTACTAATTCCCTAGGTTGGGGAGGAGGCATTAAATATTGCAATAAGGGAGCTATGGGACCCAAGAGAACTTTATTTTACCATTTACACATTAAATTGGGTCATACAAATAATAAATATGGGGAAAATAAAGTGGCATTGCTTCATAAGGACATTTGGAGGTCCATGGGGGCCTTGGGTGGCTACATGCTTCCTTACACATGTCATGACTTAACCTCAAATTCAAAATTATGAGTGATGGAATGTTCTTGTAAGGTGAAGAGGAATCAAATTACATATCATTATCCCAAGGATTCTAATGGGTGAATAGGAGTAACTCCCCATAGAAAAGGAAGAGTCTAGGAAGAAACTAGGTTCCATGTGGGGCTAGATTCCCTACGCTTTATGACAACAATGATGGAGATTCTGTGACAAGTCAGACCTAATTTCAGACCTATTTGCTGAAATATGACAAATATGACATAAAAGGGATAAAAATAGCCACCAATACATCGAATTTTGGAGTTAGAGGCAACCATTCGAATTTGGTGGAAGATGAAGGGTTGAGGAGAAGGCCAAGTGGCATGGACGTTACTAAACATCAAGGATGAGGTGGAGAAAGCATATGGGAATGAATTTTACCTTGGAGAGAATTATGAGGGTTATAAAAATATGTCATTAGTAATGTAAATGGATTTTGATCATTTCTTAATTTTCCTTTGGCATTTGGAGAGCAATTGCTTGACCTTTCCACGATAAGTGCACACTTACCCTGCTAGTGAGCCAATTTTGAGAGATTGATATTATCATCCAAGTTGGCCATTGGAGAGACCATTCAGAAATATAATTTGGAGCTTCATAGAGCATTTTATTTCATATAATAGGCTTCTTCTATTCGTGATCCATATTTCCTCCCATTCTCTCACTTTCTACTTCTAGATTTCCAATGTTTTCCATGAAGGCCCGCTTGTGTGAATGGTGGTTGTGCCCCATTGAGTTCCATTGATTCCAAATAATGGGTGAATTATTCATGGCTCTGTAATATGTCTCTAATATCCTATTTAATTCAAAATCAGAAAAAATACATGTGCAAATGTCCACATTTCCAAGCTTTATTGTGATTAGTTTCCATGTGATGATTTTCCCTTTCAATGGAGATTGTGTTTCTGATGTATATTGAGACTTGGATCAGTTTTTTGTTCTATTAGTGAGATATTGAAACTATTTCAATGTTATATATTCATATTTATCTTTTATGAACCATTATATGCACCATTTTTTAGCCGAAGTTGAGCTTTTATGTGTCATTTCCATTAAGCAAATATCACTGAAATTGTACATTCGTATATGAAGATTTAAAACTCAGTTGAAGAAATATTAACCACAAAAAATTAAATTAAATTAAGTCTAATTACATTCCCCATACTCTTTTCTGAAATTTTGGAGGTTTGAATAGGAGTTGGAGATCCATTTCTTCCCATACCCTTGGGGGAATTGCATCATAAATTGCTAGTAATTTTTCCCTTTTTTCCATCATGCCCAATTAGATTTGCATATGTCTATGAAATGTAATAATAATATTAGAGAGTCAATTTAATAGTATTAATACTTGTTGATGTATATGTAACTTCGGAATGTATTCTTCCATATATCTTATGTATTGTAACCCGATGCTTATTC
>LPNX011070168.1:78431-115255 GCA_001517045.1 Pseudotsuga menziesii | reverse complement strand
ATGTTATTGCTGTGCTTGTTATTCTCTCAGTGAAAAGATCCTAACATAATGCTAGCTTAAATGTTGAAAAACTAACATGGTATCAGAGCTAACCTGAGAAGTAGACATTGTGCAGCTACAAGAACTAGGGATTCCTAGTTCTTGGATCTTCCTCCACATATTTTCAGCAAAATTATGCTAGGATGTCTCTCCTCCTTAGGGTGCATCTCTCTGTCGATGCGGAATTCAATTTCAAGCATTTTCAGTTTCGATGTGGAAATTAGGGATTTCTACAGAAGATGAATTTTTGAGTGAGAATAGAATAGGATTGTTCTCCTCATCAAAACCGAAGTTTAGAGACCTGGATCAATAAATTTGGTTGGGTGAAACTCCGGGAAAGTCAAACCCTAGTTTGACCCTGAGCTAGGAGAAACCCTAAATACTAAAACTGCTAATTTTTGGTACAGTCGCTATATTCTAATATTGGAGAAGTCTCAGAAGCTGAAAATTGTAGGGGCCGAAGATACAATCCTGATGAACACTGTGTCCAAAAATCAGCCTCATATTCGCTATATTCTGTGAGATATGATCTCTCCAAGTTAGGGTTCCATCCTCTTCCAGAAATCATCCATAAACAAGACACCTGGGGAGATCTACAATATATTGGGCTACAGAGGTCCAAATTAAATTCCTGAAGATGTTCCAAAAAAGGCACAGAATGTAATTTCGCTGGTCTGAAGGTCAGACTTAGAGGATGAACCAGTGACACATGGCATGCCATACAACTTCACTGTTCTGAACAGTCCTGTAATAGGTCACCTTGGGAAAAGGATCATAAATCCCAAATGGTGAAACCAATTCTGATTAAACCTATGGTGTTGGATCCGGGACATGCGAGGTTACCTTAGTGCGAAATTATAGACATAGAGGATTAGTAATTTTGGATATATCACAGAAATAGTAACAAGAATTTCTGCAGAAGAAATCAGAAAATTAGGGATTCCTGTTTCAGGAGCTTCCCTCCACTGTTTTCAGAAAAGGAGTACATTGGACAGCTCCATTTGAAGAGATCTATCTGTTTTTCCAATTAGATCTGAAAGTTTCCAAGTTTTGAAAATTAGGGTTTCTTCGACAAACCCTAGATCAGTAAACTCCGGGACAAGGACGGACACCTCAAATTGGTAAGATCTAATCCTTTGCTATTTCCATTTGAGGTTCTCATTTCAAAGTGATCTATCACATCAGCTTGGTGACAAGCTTGCGGATGTTGACAACTTCCAAGCCTGGAAGTATATGATCTCTCTGAAGAAAATGGATTGGACACCTACATGAGTATGGAGGTTCCAGTTTCAGAGGTAGACGAGGTTAGAAGCCTTTCACAAGAAGAACTTGGTCAAAGAAGACATCATGCTCATGCTGCAGAGGATGATGAACCATCCAGAAATAAATCCAGATATGAAAGTGAATATTCTTCAAGCCAGGGTGAATATGTTCTAATATCAGCTCTCACAGGTAACATTACTCATGGTAGTGATGATTGTCTTATAGACAGTTGGGCTTCCAAACATATGATGGGATTCAAGGAATCCTTTGTAAGACTATCAGAACATGAATCAACTCACAAGGTGAAACTTCGAGATGACTACCAATATCCAATAAAAGGTAGTGGGGAATCTTCATTCAAGATAGAATCTGGTAAGTCTCTAACAATGAAAGAAGTATTGTTTGTGCCAGGATTGAAGAAGAAACTTCTCTCTATTTCAGCATTGATGCAAACGGAATGCGGGCTGCATTCATAGATGGTCAAGTCATCATATGGCCAAAAGGAAAGACTATCGATGATGTGGTAGTGATTGAAGAACAAAAAAGAGGCTTGTACAAATTGAATGGATATCCAGAACAAGCCTTGATCCATGACACAGTAGAGCCAAATGAGCTTTGGCATAGAAGGCTTGCACATGTGCACTACCTATTGCAAGCAAAGATGTTGAAGGTCTTCCAGAATTTCAAGCTATTTGAAGGGAAGAACAAAATCAGAATATGACCTAAAGAAACCAGTTGAAGAATGTGAAGATCCAGAATGCAGAGACCATGCAGTCATAAGAGTCTCTCAAATCAAAGAACAACTTGAAGCGGTAAAAGAAAAAGTGAAGAATGCAAAAGTGGTGATGGCCACCTTGAATGGCCTCCCAGGATCGTGGAATTCATTCATGTGAGGAATGTGTGCTAGAAGGAAGTGATTACTTTCAATAGACTCTAGAAAGAGAACTCACAAGAAGAAGAAGCTCAAGAAGAGAAGGTGGGAGCAATTGAAGATCAAGCTCTTTCATCCAAAGAAGATCCCTCAAGCAAAGAGGAATATGAAGAACTCAACTCTTGAAGAACTTCTTAAGAAACGATGCTATTATGAATGAAGAAGACGATGAAGCTGAAGGCTCAAGAAGGAGTCTACCCTCAAAACAAATAAAAATAAGTATTCAATTGTCATTTCATGATATTGTTTTGTTATGCATTTGTTTATATTTAGTTATTGTATTATGCATGATAGGATGTTTGCATTAATGACAGTATACTACTAATATGCATGTGATGGGTAAGTAGCTCATGGTGCTATACAAATTCTCCATTTCTACTTATCTAGAATGAAACCTCTTTGCTGACATATTGGATTAGTGCACAATCTCAATGTTGTCTTGGTAGAGATGGAAGGCATCTAGAAAGTTTCAGTGAGATATGGATGAATGTTTTATTGGCTAAAGTAGTTGCATGATCATATACTTATGCATAGTAACTTGCCAGTATGAATATTCCTTATGAAATGTTTCTAACCATACAAATGCATTTGACTTGTAGGAAAGATCGCATACATAATCACCTACAAGCAAAGAAGAATGAAGACTTGTTTTGAAGAACAAGTGACGACATTTCAAAATGAAGAATAATATGACGAGTTCAGTGACATCATTGATGCAGAACCTTCTAGCCATCAAGAAGAAAGGGAAGACCAGTTCAAGAAGAATGATGTCTGGGCGCTGTATCGAGACCTGAAGAGAATTTCATAGTTCCATCATGCAGTAGATGGAAACATCGTGGGATACAAAGAAAGATTCGTAGCATGAGGCTTCTCATGAAAGGAAGGCCTAGACTACGAAGAGACATTTGCAACCAGTAAGAGTTGAAACACATACATGATGAGCTTAATGAATATCTTAACCTTTGCTACAAGGTTGATAGAGGATGACAAGCTCTCAGATGGATGCAAGATGAAATTTTGAAGAAGTTCAAGATAGAGGATCTTAGTATCCAGTGATCCTAGATGGATACTACTTGTCACTCCAGTACAGAATTTTTTAGTATGGAAGACAGAGGGAGTATGATGCTCCGCTTCAGAGGGAGTGATTGCAGAAGATCCTGAGGTTCGACATGGTACGACAGGATGGGAAGATTACTGATGATTCTAGGCTTTACTGAGAGTAAAGTGGATTCCAACCTTTGATCCAAGGTTGAAGGTGGAAGACCAGTGATGCTCCTGTTATGTGTCGATGCACTATTGTTCTAGGTATGGAGGTGTGGCAGAGTACAGATGGGATCTTCCTTGGACAAGGGAAGTATGCAGTAGAGATCCTGAAGAGATTTGGGATGATGGATTGCAAGGTGATGGCCACACCTGTGGCATCGAACATGAAGCTATTGAGTGATGCTTCATCAGAGTCGGTTGATGCTACGATGTATCATCAGATGATTGGGTCATTGATGTACTTGACAAACACGAGACCAGACATTTGCTTTGCTGTGAACACCTTGAGCCAGTACTTGACAGATCTGAGAAGTGTTCACTTGATTGCTGCAAAGCATATTCTGAGGTACCTGAAGGGTACAATTGATTATGGGCTCAGGTACGATGCGAATCAGAAGATTAACCTGGAGGGTTATGTTGATTCAAATTGGGCAGGCAGTGCCATAGACAGGAAGAGTACTTCAGGATGTTGCTTCAGTATGGGATCAGGTGTGATCTCTTGGTTTAGTAGGAAACAATCCTATGTGGCACTGAGTATAGCTGAAGCAGAGTATGTCACAGCCTGTTCAGCTAGTTGTGAGGAAGTATGGCTGTGGAAGCTACTGTATGATATATTTGATCTCCAGTTGGATGCTACTTGTATACATTGTGACAACCAGATTTGCGTGAAGTTGTCAGAGAATCCATTGTTCCATGACAAGTCAAAGCATATCGAGATCAAGTATCACTATATCAGGGATATGGTGCAGAGAGGAGCAGTGAAGCTCTTGTATGTTACGATGGAGGAACAGGTAGCTGATGTATTGATGAAGCCATTGGCTAGGCTGAAGTTCGAGTACTTCAGAGAGATACTTGGTGTTCTCCAGATTGAGGTTTCCTCCCAGAGACAGTGATGAGACCCATAGCCATTCTAACGAGGAGGTCAGATGTAAGGGCTGAGCCATTTTGTCATGGTGAGAGGATTTAGTTCCTTCCATGTCAGATATGAGTGCTAGAGATCCACAAGCCATTCTGACGAGGAGGTCAGATATAAGGGCTGAGATATTCTGTCATGGTGAGAGGATTCAGTTCCTTCCATGTCAGATATGAGTACCATAGCCATTCAGACGAGCAGGTCAAATGTAAGGGTTGAACCATTCTGTTCATGGCTAAAGGATTAGGTTCCTCCCATGTCAGATGTGAGTGTTGGCCATTCTGTCGAGTATGACAGATGTAAGGGCAAGTGCCACTCTCCAGGAGAGTGGAGGCGCCTGGTCAGTTACCAGGTAGCTTAGTCTGGGACTGGGGGCCTTTCTGACGAGGGTGGAGGATTTGGTTCCTTCCAGGTCAAATGTGAGTGCATGCCATTCCGTCATAGTGAGAGGATTAAGTTCCTTCTATGGCCGATGTAAGTGTGGGCCATTTCGTCATAGTGAGAGGATTAAGTCCTTCCATGGCTGATGTAAGTGCGGGACATTCTTTCATGGTGAGAGGATTAAGTTCCTTCCATGATAGATGTGAGTGCGGGGCATTTCTGATGTGATTGTAAGGGCAGGCCATTCTATCTCGGTGAGAGGATTCAGTTCCTTCCATGATAGATGTGAGTACGGGGCATTTCCTATGTGATTGTAGTTTACTACATGATCATATGTGAGTGCTGGGCATGCCTTTCTGACGAGTAGGTCAGATGTAAGTGCTGGGCGTGCCTTTCTGACGAGTAGGTCAGATATAAGTGCTGGGCGAAGACCTACCCGTGGGCTAGGCCTACAACTAGCATGAAAAAGGGCTAGCTCTGTAGAACTTCCTATGACGAGATAGTACACACATGATGATGACCAGTGGAGATCCAGATCGAGCTATGATACAGATCCAGTTATGATGACTCCGAGAGATCCAGATCGAGCGATGATCCAGATCCAGCAGTAGTGATCCAGATCCAGTGATGATCCAGATCCAATGATGACGTTCTATGATGATCCAGATCGAGAGATGATCCAGATCCAGATGACTTGAAGACGAAGATGACTTGAAGAGGAAGATGACTTGAAGATGAAGATGACTTGAAGATGAGATGATCCAGTTGATACAGAGAAGAAGACTAATGCTGAAAATTGTGTCGAAAGAATACCTTCTTAGTTAAGAGGGAGTGTTGATGTATATGTAACTTCGGAATGTATTCTTCCATATATCTTATGTATTGTAACCCGATGTTTATTATGGGATGTTTATATTATGCATTTGAGTCATGTGGTCATGCCCCAATGTTCCGATCGGGAGGATTAATAATGTAATCAAGTCATATCAAGTCATTAGGTAAGTCCCCACAGTTTTGGGGCACTTGAGTTATTATACACTAATTAAGGTGTAGGCTCGAGTATTAATTATTAGGTTGAGCCTATGTGTGAAAAGGCAATTCAAGTGAACGTATGAATATAAATAGAGAGTGAGAGTCTCTCTATTCATCACTTGTGAATTACATCACTTGCTCTCTCAAGTGTGGCGCACCTTTGGAGAAGGAAATACTTTGGCTTGATAGAAGACAGAAGGCTGTTGTTGTGTTGGGAGGTCATCTTACTGTTTTGGGTTTCACATCTTGTGGTGATACTATCTTAGAGGAAGTTGAGGGGTTTTCTCCATTTATGGTTTCCCCTATCAAAACTCTTTGTGTCTCTTGTCTCATGTGATGTGCTTATGTTATTGTTGTGCTTGTTATTCTCTCAGTGAAAAGATCCTAACATAATGCTAGCTTAAATGTTGAAAAACTAACAATACTCCCCACATCAGTCCCTATGAAATTTGAGACCCTCTTGAGCCATTCAAATCCCCCTTGGTCAAAACTAGTTAAGACAATTTTCCAAAATTTCGTCTTTATTGGGAAATTTTGAATTGGGACATTAAAAGTGGTATCATACCATGATCTTGGAACCTGATAGAGATATCTATTAATGTTTCCTAACTATGACCTTCCTCCATTAGAAACTTAGAGTGGGGACCTTAACAGTGAAAGGGGAGAAAGTGGAGAAGTGAGCTCTTTTTACAAGAAGATTAAGGAAAAACTAGAACATAGGAAATATGGATGACAAAGAAAACCATGAATACCTTAAAACATTCATTAAGGAAGCTATGGAAGGAATTTCCAAAAAATTTATGCAAGGCTTAGAATTGTTTGCTAGCCAACTTATGGGCAAGTCCACATTCAGGAGTGGTAGTAGTTCACCCCATGAAGAGAGGAAGACCCATGGGGAAGCCATTTTTTCTAAGAATGGACCTCATAACAGACCACATGAGTTCAGAAATCAGAATGGACCTGCAATAACTAATTTCTTAGATTCCAAAGAAGTTTCTTACACCACCTATGCTGTTAAATAAGCATCAAATGAGTGGCATCAATTAGGTGGTGAGTGTAGGAAAGTCCTCCCTTCTGATCAGTACATTAGAGCTTCTATTTAATTCAATCAAGGAGGAAATGGGAATAGGACTTCTCATATTAATCAGGAATTAAATTACAACATTGGAAAAGTAACCATTCCTTCCTTCGATGGTTCCTCATAAATGTGTGCTAGTGCTTGGTTGCAAATATTAAGTGTATATTTTCAGTTAAATACTATGGTTGAAGTAGATGCATTGAAGATGGACATTCTGCAACTTGAAGGGGAATCTAGTGATTGGTGGTTCCATGGTCTTAGATGTTATATTTTTATCATTTAAGCAATATGATCTTAGGATCTTATCTAAGAGAATAACATGCACAACAAAAATCACAAGAGACAAGAGACTCAAAGAATTTCCCTCAGGGAAACCATAAAGGAGAAAACCCCGCAACTTCCTCAGAGATAGAATGAGCACCAATGGCAGCAGTAAAAGCCAAAGACAGAAAATATGATCTCCAACAGTTGAGAGAGCTTCTCCTCTCTCACTCATGCGCCCGAGTGAGTGAGTGTGTGTGTGATAAATAGAGAGTCTCACTCTCTATTTATATTCTTTTGTTCACTTTATTTCCACTCCAACATGTCAGCCTCACTTAACAATTACTTACCAGGGTTGACTTCTCTGGGAGAGTCTAATAACCCTAGTGCCCCTCAACTGTGGGGACTTTTGCCTCCGATCAACAAGGAGGGTTAACCTTGAATCAATTGTGGGGACTATTGCCCCGAATTACAATGGAGGGCCAGCCTAAAGGACTTTACATGACTTTTTTACATTATTAAATCTCCTGATTGGAACATCGGGGCATGACATGACTCAATTACATTACATATACTTCCCAGAATAAACATCAGGGTACAATACATAAGATATACAAGTGAATACATTCCGAAGTTACAAATACATCAACAATAGAACCTTGGGACATGATCAAATTTTGTCTTATGAGGTTTTCTCCAATGCATTGATGGAATTATTTGAGAGGAAAGACCCTGAACTTCCTTTCAATGAACTAGCGCAATTGAAGCAAATAGGAACTTTTGAAGTATATATGTTAGAATTTGAAAATCTTTCAGTAATGGTTTCTGATGTATCTATGGCTAGGTTGGTTTTATTGTTTACTGAAGGATTTAAATAAACTTTGATAGGGCTAGTGAAAGCCCACAAGCCAGCCACATTGAAGGATGCCGTGAATTTGAAAAGGAATTTGCAGAATGTGTTTCCAAGAACCAAATATCCTCCTAAGCCAAATTTCCCTTCAAATTTCAAGGGTGGTAAGAAACCATGGAAAAAGGACTCCTATACCAAACAAAATAAAGGAGGACCAAGCAAAGAAGAGATTGGAAGAAAGAAGCTATGTTTTACATGCCAACAAACTTGGGTCCTATGACATAGATGTGCCAAGGTGAAGGCACACTATATTGAAGTTTTTTCTGAATATGATGAAGAGGAGGAGGAGGAGGAAGAGGCACAACTTGCATCCCAATAATATGGGTATCGAACAACAGAAGAAGAACAACCCACTCATGATATAGGAAAAATTGCAACACTTTCGAGTGTACCTAGATTCCACACCTTGAGTCTCAAGGGAAGCATACAAGGCCAAAAGGTCATAGTTCTAGTGGATGGTGGAGCCACTCACAAATTCATAGATGCATCCCTGGTGGAGAAAATAATGCAATATGAAACTTTTGATGGTTTCACAGTCATCATTCTAGGTAACAATTCTATGGATTGCACTAAATGGATTCCAAAGCTTCAAATTACTCTAGGAAATCATATTATCACTGAAAATTATTATGGAGTGAATTTGGATGATACTAATGTGGTTTTTGGAGTATAATAGTTGTATTCTTTGGGGGAGCATACAGTGAATTATCAAGTCCCTGAAATAAGGTTCAAAAATTCGGAAGGGAAACCCATCTTGTTGAGAGGAATGAACACTTACCTAAATCAAGTGGTGTCTTCTCACAACATGAGGTCTATTTTGAGGAATGGAGACATAGAATGGGATTTTTAATGTTTAATTACATCTCCTAAACCTCACTTGAATATTTCCAAGCATACTAAGGAGATAGAGAAACTATTGAGTAAGTATGATAAGATTTTTGGAGGCCTTCCCCCAGGGAGACCACCAGATAGGGGGGTGGAGAATAGAATTGAGTTAGAGATAGGAACACAACCTATAAAAATACATCCTCATAGACATCCCAAAATGATTATAGATGATATTGAATAGGCCATTAAAGAACTCTTGTATGTGGGTCTCATAAGGCCTAGTTCTAGCCCATTTGCTTCTTCAGTTGTGATGGTTAAGAAGAAAGATGGAACCTTGAGAATGTGCATTAATTTTAGATAATTAAACAAGAAGACAATAAAGAATATATACCCCATTCCAAGGATTGATGAGCTCATGGATGAGCTACATGCGGCCATGTTCTTCTCAAAGATTGACCTTAGATCTGGTAATCACCAAATTCGAATGAGAGAAGAAGACATACCAAAGACTTCTTTTAGATGCCACTATGGTCACTTTGAGTTTATTTCCATTCCCTTTGGCTTGAAAAATGCACTTGCCACATTCCAATCATGCATGAAAAATATCTTCCACAAGCAACTTCGTAAGTTTGTACTAGTTTTTTTTATGGCATCCTTATTTACAGTAAAACTTGGGAACAACATTTGCATCATCTAGAAGAGGTATTAAAAATTATCCATGATCAATATTTGTTTGCTAAGCTATCAAAATGTGAGTTTGGTTTGATAGAGCTCTTATATATTGGACACATCATTGGTTAATATGGTGTGAATGTGGATATGGAGAAAATAACAACCATTTTAGAGTGGACTCATCCCAAAAGTCTCACTGAATTAAGAGGATTCATTGGATTTTGCACCTACTATAGAAATTTGTGAAGGGGTTCTCCCAACTCACTTCACCTCTGACTGATTTGAAAAATAAATATTATTTCCAATGGCATGAACGGGCTGAAAAATATTTCTGAAGAATGAAGGAGGGAAAGAGCAGTTGTCCTATTCTAGCTTTGCCTGATTTTTCTATACCATTTGTCTTGGAATGTGATGCATTAATGGAAGGCATTAGAGCAGTCCTAAAATAAGGGCAGCACCCAATAGATTTTGAGAGTAGGAAGCTACAACCACATGAGAATATTTACTCCATTTATGATAAATAAATTCTATCTATCATGCATGCTTTCGTCAAGTTTAGACAATACTTGGTGGAAAACAAATATGTGGTCAAAACTGACCATAACAGCTTGAGGTACTTCCTCACTCAAAAGGATATAAATGAAAGGAAGCAAAAGTGGGTGAGTAATATTCAATAATTTGACTTTGTTATTGAATATGTGAAGGGAAAAAATATTGTGGTAGCTGATGCCTTATCTATAAGACCTTCTATTTCTCTAATGGATGTAGAAGAAAATTGGAAAGCCACATTAGAGGTAGAGTATGCCAAGGATAAATTTTCCTGTGAATGTTTTGATGGGAATAACCAATATGATAGGTATAAGGTGTTGAAAGGAATCATATACTACAAATATAAAATCTATTTGGTCCCTAATTCGAGATTGAAAGAGGAAATTTTAAAGAATTCTCATGACTCTCCTCTAGTAGGTCACCCTTGTTTCTTCAAAACATACCGAATGTTGAGGGAGAGATTCTCATGGAAAGGGCTGAAGGATGATGTTATAAAATATGTTAATGAATTCCCCACATGTCAGCAAAATAAAGTGGAGCACACTCATCCAGCTGGCCTCTTACATCCCTTGCCTATTCCAGTACAAAAATGGGAGAGCATTTCTATGGAATTCATCACTGGTTTACCCAAAGTATTTGGTAAGGATTGCATATTTGTGGTGGTGGATAGACTCACTAAATTTTCTCATTTCTTTGCTTTTAATAGCACTTTCACTGCTACACAAGTGGTTGAACATTGTTTTAAAGAATTTTTCAGATTGCATGGGCTTCCTAAGAGCATTGTTAGTGATAGAGATAACAGTTTTTTTAGTGCATTTTGGCAAGAACTCTTCAAAATGGTGGGGACAAATTTGAAACCTATCACAATCTATAATCCCTAGAATGATGGCTAGATAGAGAGGGTGAATCAATGGTCGAAAGGATACTTGAGGAACTATGTTAGTGGGTAGCAAAAAGCATGGATAAAATAGTTGCATTTGGGTGAGTTTTGTTACAATACTACTTTCCATATGTCCATTGGCATGTCTCCATTTAAATAAATTTATGGTTATTATGAATCCACTTTTATGGACTACATTTTTTACTATATTAGAGCTCCAAAGGCCAAGGATTGGTTTGAATAAATTCAAGATATCTTGAAATTTTTTAGAGATAACTTGCAGGTTGCTCAAAATCAACAGAAACAATATGCAGACCAACATAGAGTGGAGAGACAATTACAAGTGAATTACTTGGTGTATTTGAGGTTGAATACATACAAAAAAATCACCTTAAAGGGTAAAGGTTCAGAAAATCTTAATCCAATGTTTTATGGTCCCTACAAAGTGATTCAAAAAGTTGGGGAAGTGGCCTATCAATTGGAGATTTCCATGGGAATAAAAATTCATAATGTATTTCATGTTTCTTGTATAAATAAGGTTATAGGGAAGAAAATTTAAGTTTCAAATAATTTACCACCTTTGGATGATGAATGACAACTTGCTCTCATTCCTAAAAAAATATTTAGAACAAGGGAAAGAAGACTAGGAAGCAAAGCAATAAAAGAATATTTGGTAGAATGGAATATGCCTAGTGAAGAAGCTACTTGGGAAGATGAACAAACTTTGAAGCATAAAAACTTTGAATTTATTGAGTAGAATCAATATTTATTGGGGAGGACTGTCATGTCTCCATTTTAATATTTCTACTAGTTGACAATGTTTCACCCACCTACTAGTTCCCTAGGTTGGGGAGGAGGCATTAAATATTAAAATAAGGGAGCTATGGGACCCAAGAGAACCTTATTTTATCATTTACACATTAAATTGGGTCACAAAAATAATAAATATGGATAAAATAAAGTGGCATTGATTCATAAGGACATTTGGAGGTCCATGGGGGGCTTAGGTGCCTAGATGCTTCCTTACACATGTCATGACTTAACCCAAAATTAAAAATGATGAGTGATGGAATATTATTGGAGGGTGAAGAGGCATAAAATGAAATATAATGAGACCAAGGATTTGAATGGGTGAGTAGTATTAGATCCCCATAGAAGAGGAAGATTCTAGGAAGAAACTAGGTGCCATGTGGAGCTAGATTCCTTGTGCTTTATGACAACAATGATGGAAGATTATATGAGAATTCATACCTGATTTCTGACATATGGAAATATTACATGACAGGGATAAAAATATCCACAAATAGGTCGAATTTTGTAGTTATAGGAAACCATTCGAATTCGGTGGAAGATGAAGGGTTGAGGAAAAGGCCAAGTGGCATGGAGGTTACTAAACATCAAGGATGAGGTGGAGGAAGCCTATTGGAATGAATTATACCTTGGAGAGAATTAGGAGGTTTATAAAAATATGTCATGAGTAATTTAAATTTATTTTGATAATTTTTTAATTTTCGTTAGGAATTTGGAGAGAAATTGCTTGTCCCTTGCACCATGAGTGCACACTTACCCTGCTAGTGAGCCAATTTCGAGAGTTTGAGATTCTCATCCAAGTTGTCCATGGGAGAGGCCATGAAGACCTTGATTTTGGAGATTAATATTTCATATAGGATGATTCTCCTATTCGTTATCCATATTTCCTCCCATTCTCTCAATTTCTACTTCTAGATTTCAAAGTTTTTCCATGAAGGCGCACTTGTATGAATGGTGGTTGCGCCCCATTGAGTTCAGTTGATGCCAAATAATTGGTGAATGATTCATGGCTCTGAAATATTTATATAATATCCTATGTAATTCAAAATCAGAAGAAATACATGTGCAAATGTCCACATTTCCAAGCTTTATTGTGACTAGTTTCCATGTCATGATTTTCCCTTTCAATGGAGATTTTGTTTTTGATGTATATTGCAACTTGGATCAATGTTATGTGATTTTATTGAGATATTGGAATTATTTTAGTGTTATATATTAATATTTATCTGTTATTAACCATCATATGCACCATTTATGAGCCGAAGTTGAGCTTTTATGTGTCATTTCCCTTAAGCAAATATCATTGAAATTGTGCATTCATATATGAAGATTTAAAAATCCGTTGCAGAACTATTAACCACACAAAATGATAGCATATGAATTATAATTACAGTCCCCATAATCTGTTCTGAAATTTGGGAGGTTTGAATAGGATTTGGAGATCCATGTCTTCCCATACCCTAGGGGGAATTGCATCATAAATTGCTAGTAATTTTTCCTTTTTTTCCATCATGCCCAATTCAAGTTTCATATGTCTATGACCTGTAATAAAAATATCATAGATTCACTTTAATAGTCCTAATACTCCCCACATCATTTCCTACCAAATTCGAGACCCTCTTGATCCATTCAAATCCCCCTTGGTCAAAACTAGTCAAGACATTTTTTCCAAAATTCTGCCTTTGTTGGGAATTTTTGAATTGGGACATTACAAAATTAAACCCTTGGAGAAATTTCACCATAAAAAACCATACAACCAACCAAGTTAAACTGAGTAAAATTTTCCTCCTTTAAATTCTTTGGTATACGAACAAAATGTGGCAAAAGTGTTTTTTTATAATCCATGCCATCAATTATCAAACCCAAATACTAATGTGGATAATCATAATACTTCTTGCAATGTTTGTATAAATTTTCCCATTCAAATTATTTTTGATTGTGATGTGCTTAAAGTGTTTGATAACAAAATCTACAAATAAATTAAAAATAAAACATTGATGATCTTTTATAATTGATATGCATTCAAGAAAAGACAGTTTTTAGAGACACGCCTCTTTTTATCCCATCTGATTTACCCCTTATTTGTTTAATAGAAGCATATATACTTGAAATCACCATCCTTGACCTCTTAGGAATATGGACATTGTTGAACTCTATTTTCCATAGTCTTGTAAAATATGCATATCTAATGAAATTGTTATTTCCTTCGGCCACTTGAACAAATTCCTTGTATAAGTTGTAGATTCCCTGCCTTGAGAAATTATCTGGAATGTGTATGGTTTCTCTATCTGACATACTATCTCCATGCTTATAAAAGAAGTCTCACATCCATGATATTGCAATGTTTTTTATTGGACCACTATCTCATGCATGGTATTCTTTATAAAAAAAGTGGGATCCTTTTCTAGCCTTATCTGGATTCTTGATAGTCAAAGATTACCAATTGAGTGAATTCTTTTGAGTTCCCTTCTGCAAAGAAAAATACTTCCAATGTGATAATCATAACCTACCTTTGTGGAAATAATGCACCAAATAAATATGAATTTTTCATATTTTTTTTCATTATTATATATTCTAGCCTTTTCTCCAAGGCACAATTGTAGTGCATTTGTTTCAAACAATGTTTTTGGAAGCACTCACTTGAAATCAAATCAGTAGTAGAAATTGGACCTGTGACAAAATATTTCTAGACCTTATATAACTATAATTATTTGGATTGATATAATATGGTCTAGTTCTACATTTAATCATTCTCATTGGTCGAATTTTCCTTTGTGTTTTGTGTACCAATTTATCATCCTTGTTTCAATGAGTTCCCTCATCACTATGAGGAATATAATCTATCTCATTGAGATTATCATCACCAAATTTAGTAGGAGATTGATTATCCTCATCAATATCATGTTTATCACTTGAGGTTAAATCAAAATCATCAACAATATTGGCACCTTTTCCACTAGCAGGTTCATCCTCACCAAAATCATCATTTGTCTCTTTAAAATCCTCCCTTGGAGGAAAATCATCATCAGTTCCATCAAAATAATTTCTTGGAGGATAATCGTCTTCACCATTATTATTTCCTGCATCCTCACCAAAATCATCATCTGTCCCATTAAAATATTTGATTGGAGGAAATTCATCATCGGTTCCCTCAAATTCCTCACTTGGAGGAAAATAATCTTCACCATTATTGTTGCCTTCATCCCCACCAAAATTATCATATGTCCCATCAAAATCCTCACTAGGTGTAAAATCATGATCGATTGCATCAAAATCCTCACTTGGAGGAAAATCGTCTTCACCATTATTGGCTACTTCATCCTCACCAAAATCATCTTCTGTCCCATTAAAATCCTCACTTGGATGAAAATCATCATCGTTTCCACCAAAATCCTTGCTTAGAGGAAAGTCATCTTCAGGTCCATTGTTGTTTCTTCCATCCTCACCAAAATCATCTTATGTCCTATTAAAATATTTTCTTGGAGGAAAATCTTCATCAGTGCCATAAAAATCCTTGCTTGGTGAAACACTATGAGTCCCATTGATATCCTAACTTGGAGGAAAATCATTAGTAGTGCCAATAAATTCTTCGCTCTGAGGAAAATCATATACACAATTATTGGTGACTTCATCCTCACCAAAATCATTGTCAGTCCCATAAAAATCCTCACTTGTAGGAAATTCAACTTTAGTGCCTTGAAAATCCTCGCTTGGAGGGAAATATTGACTAGGAGGAAAATCATCATTGGTGCCTTGAAAATCCTCCATTGGAGGAAAATCATTGTTAGTGTCTTGAAAATCCTCTCTTAGAGGAAATTTGTCACTATCTTGTTAAATTCCTTTAAAATATCTAGTTGGAGGATATCATTACTTTATTTGAAATCCTCGCTAGGAGGAAAATCATCATTGGTGCCTCTCATATCCTCACTCAAAGGAAAATTTCCACCATTTTCATAAATTGAGATAATTTCATACAAGTCCATGATTTTTCACAAAAAATAGAATGGTACAACTCTCACTCCCATCACACAAGAATTAGAATGGTGCAATTGTCAACCTCCAACAATCATATAGTTGAAAGAAGTATTTTTTCCCTCCAAAATTCCCTCCCATATATTCCCCTGCAAGATTTTGCTACAAAAACAAATCGCACATTTATAACGCATTAATACAATTAATGAAGTTAATATAATATTTCTTACAAAAACTTTGTAACAATATTAGTTAAATCACATGTAAACTATTCTCTATAAATTTTGTAATAATATATTGGCTATCTACATTAATTGTTTTATCCCACACTCATAACATAAGTAAAATTTCATTTACTGTCATCCTATTTAAATTTAGTATTAATGCATTAGATAATTACTATTCACAATTGAATTTGGAGCAATTTAATAGTGCTTTGAAGGTTAGTTTTCTTATAATAAATTTGTCTATTTTTTTTAATCTTGGTAAAAAAATTTGTGCTTTTTGTAGCGGTTAAATTAAACTTAATCTATGCAATATAAATGTGATTTTATTTTCTACAAACACCTCTTGCAAACAAGGATAATAGACATTGCAGCAATCTACAATGATTTTAAATACCACCAAGGAGATTTTCAAGTTTAGTTTAATTTACATTTTTGTTCAATGTATTTTTTTTTCTTTTGGACTTCGAGTTCCCTTTGGATGGAAAAGGGTTAAATATAATGTATTTTTTTTTCTTTTCGGCTTAGTGTTCCATTTGGATGCAAAAGGGTTAAATTTGATGTATTTTTTTTTCCTTTTGGGCTTGGGCGAGCGCGCAAAATTTACATTTTTTTCTTTCAAGCTTGGGCCAGGACGGGAAATTTTGGCACCCAAGGGAGGAGCTAAGCTCCTCCCCACTACCCAAAGGGGTGTGAAACACACCCATGACCCCTATGGGTAGCGGGGAGGAGCTCCCTCCTCTCTCGAGTTCCCTTCGGGAGCCCAAAGAACCCAACCAATGGGTTGGTGCTATTCTGAATTGCGCCAACCTATTTGCAGTTGCTTTGTGCACCCAAAGGGCACCCGAGGAGGGGCACAAATCCTCCCTTCTTCCCAAACAGGTGTACTACAATTGTACATGCCCAGTAGAGGAGCACAGATCATCCCCGCTACCCAAAGGCGAGTGAATTGGAGAGGAGCTCCGATCATCCTCGAACCACCCAAAGCACACACCAAATGGGTGCACACTTTGGGCACCCAAAGGGAACTCATGGGAGGAGAGAAGCTCCTATATTCCCCCCAAAGGTGCATGGAGCATGCCCTTATGGGAAGTGGGGAGGAGCTATGTTCCCCCCTTGGGTTCCTTTTCCTTCCCAACAGAAGATGCTTTGGGCACCTAGGGGAAGATAATAGATCCTCCCTGATGCCCATAGGGGTGTGTTGCATGCCCCTTTAGGTAGAGGGGAGGAGCTCTGATCCTCCCATGTGTGCCCTCTGGGCTCCCAAAAATCCCTCCCAATGGGAAACAGGATATTGAGAATCACATGGGCCTAATGGGCATGTGCTTTGAGCACCCGGTGGGGGACAACAACTCCTTCCCACAAACCAGAGGGGCGACCTAAGGAACACTTCTTTGGGTGTATAAGGGCGGTGCATTCTTCCTACCCGTTGGGTCCCTTTGGGCACCTATTGCATAGGTTGAAGGCTATGCATAAAACTATGGGCTATGCATTGGGTGCCCAAAGGGGCTTGAGGGGAGGGACCTAGCTCCTCCCTTGTGCACCCAAAGGGGGGCATCCCATCGGGCCGCTTTAGGTGCCCAATGCATGAGCCTTTTTTCAGCTTGAAAAAAATGAATATATATCTATATCTATCTATCTATCTATATATATATATATATATATATATATATATATATATATATACTTATTTTATGATTTTTGTTTTGTTTTTAAACTTATGTTCATATTTTTGTTTTTTTGCGAATGTTTTTTTGTTTATGTATTTATGTTGTTTTTTGTAGATAAACTAAAAAATTTCATTTTCTTTTATAGGGAGAATGGCATTAAGAAAGTTCTCTCTAAACATGTCTGGAGCAAGATCAACAATGAAGTCATTGAAAAGAACAATTGATCCATCACATAATGTTTCCCATGAATAAGACATGTCCATTGAGGATTTAAAAGCCAAGAATGCTAGGGAATGGAAATGTGCACAAGAGGAAGAGAAATTTGATTATTATTGGTTTCTAAAAGAGAAATATCAAGGGAACCCAGATAGTATTCATTTATATTGTGAGACATTTGCATATTGAAAAAATGATTATCACTCATTAGGATTATTGCGAGATATTTGTTTGGTGCTAGGTAAAGACTTTGTTTATGCACTAGCGAAACGGGATAAGACCTATGTCCAAATACGATATTGTTTGAAGGTTTTAAACTATAAAATCAATGAAATTTTCACTAAAGTTTGTGCAGTAGTTGTGCACGATATTGAGCGCACAAGTGTAAGTTTCTATATTTTTGTATGTTTTTTATTTTGTTATAATTTGGATGATATGACAATGTAATAGTTTTAATACAACAAGGTTTTTATTTTGCGGGAATTTTCCATGCCACTTTTCCATATTCTGAATGTAATATATTCCATTGATGAAAACCCTATGGATGTCATTAATGGTACTCTTTAGAAGGGAGAAACACCAAGGAATAAACAAGTACAAAATGTCCAAACTAAAGAAGTACAAACATAGAAAGAAAAGGACATCCAAAACTCAACTAAAGTACCTTAGAAGGTTACATTAAAAAAAATATCTTTCTCAACTGAACTTGATCATCAAATTGTTGCTGATGAGGATGTTACATTGTTATACCAAAACCCTGTCACCATCATGTGATAAGACATTTGACATACCTACTGGCCATGAATCCTAGCTTCTGGAGTGCAAACTCATATCATTTGTCAATCTCTTCATACAAATTCCCAGCACCCTGCTTGACCCTTTATCCATAAGTGATACCTTTGTTCGCACCACCCATCCCCTGTTGCCCACAGGCGGTGCCACCGCTTATGGCTCTTAGTCCATAAGCGGTTATTACCAGAACCGCTATGTCAGTAAAGGAGAAATGTGGTACCCTGGGTAAAAAGGAAAAAAGAGAAGCTTCTCAAGGCTTCTAGATGATAAGCTTCGAGATATCATTTATCCCTACAGTTGTGGGTTTGTTGAGCTCGAGATCCCCCATCCTAGGATCTTGGAGGCCACCTCACCCACCAATCTCTCATCCTATCCTATCCATTAAGCCTTATAAATACAAGCTTATGGCCATGGTTAAGGGGGAGAACTCTTAAGGTGTTGTTATGCTGTTGGATTGATCACTTGGTCCATATCATTGGAGAGTATAGAGAGAGCTAGAGTCGAAGCTTATGGGGATGAGAATGCTTGGTTTCACGGAGATGCATGTCAACACTAAGGCTTGGTTGTAAACTTCTTCATATTTCTTTAATGCAAGTTGATTTCTATCCCACATATATTGTTGTTGTTTGATTTAACATGTATGTTGTTAGATTCCTTAGTCACTAACATAGATTAGTAGATTATATTTTGGTGGTTTCGATATGTTTGTGTGTTGAAGCTTATTGCAGGTACACAGGGTAATGATCAAACCATTACATTCCAGGTATCTACGTCGTCTAGGGAGAGTCTTCAACCTCTGTCCTCTATTTGTTCTGGATCTGAACCATTTAGACCAGTGGAACGCCTTGCTGTCCGCAGGAGGTGAAATACTCCAGCTAACTAAATCTGGTGACTTGGTTAGGGAATAGTGTACCAGTTGTTCTGATCTTCCTTAGTATACAACTCTTGTCCGAATCCAGGCTCCTTCTTCAACTCTCTTTAGTCAGATCTACTTTTTGACTTAGTCTATTTGGGTTTGAAACTTCCAGATATGTGTCATTTCAATATTTTATGCTCTATTTTCATGCTCAATCTAGCAGTATTTTCCTTGATCTAGTCTTTTTCTAACTTGATCCATCGTTCTCTTTGTGTTTTGGTCATCTACAGGGAGCTACGCCTATGTTGTGTACGAGGAGTGGTGCCACCACCTGAACAAAGTGTGCAGAACGCGATGCCACCACTTGTAACCTATTGACGAGAAGCGGTGCTGGGATTGAAATGCTCTGTCAACACCTGAGAAGCGCAGTGCCAGTTAGGCATCATTCCAAATCCTTTTTTCCTCATTTTTTTTTGTAAAAATTTGATATGATTTCAAAAAAAAAAAAAAAAACGAGGCAAATTTTTTTTTCCTGGGGCTCACGCCCATAAAACCCCAAAGAACCCTCAGGCCGAGGGCGAGGGAGGGCGCCCCCCCAGACCCCCCTTGAGCGTGTATGAATCCATAGTTATTCTCAATAATTTTGATTGATGTTGGTCTTTTAAAGCTTCATAGTTGGATTTGAATATAACTTGGTTTTGTCAGATCTTTGATTTCTGTCTTCTTTGATAGAACAAGAAAAGATTTATTTAAGTTTTTCTTCATTTGTTATACATGATTTTTGTATGTTTTTTTCCTTTTTTCATAAATTTGTGGAGAAGTGCATATGAAAGTTATTCTACGATTTTGTGATTAGTTCATTTGCACTTTAGTTGAAAAATCTGAACACTTTTGTATAAAGTTGCAACAATCTTTTCTTGCTTTTCATTAGAGGTCTCAACTCTTTTTCAGTTCAAAGGAGAATCTTTTGTTTGTTTCAGTTAGGAATGGATCATATAAGAAATTTGTTTCATTGTTATATGGGATTTACTCTATGTTTCAAATAAATTGAACCTCTCTCTCCCTCTCTTAGTTAGAATTTCATTGAAGAGGAAAACTTGCATTATCATATAGATCAGTGTGCATCTTTTTTAATTTCAAGTTTTCACTCCATGGTTCCACCTAAATGCACAATATAAAATTAAGCGCTAGCTTAGGTTTAATTTTTTTTAGCAATTTGTGTGATAGGTTAGAGACGTGTTTGGGCATCGTTAAATGTAGGAGTTGTCTTTATTTGTCCGCACTACATCTTGGGACTCGTGTGGTTCTTCCACATATCGTCGGTATATCAAACGGCCTTTCACGTACCCTTGAGGTATATAGAAAGGTACTTCACGTACTCGATTGTATATCATAAGGCCCCTTATTAATGGTTGTGCATTAGGCAACACTACTACTAATTTGATCTCCCACGTACCTAGTGTATATCGGAAGACCCCACTAGGATACCCTATCCATCTAAGTTATCCTTTTGTCCTGTCCTGTGAGGTTCCTGACTATTATCCACTCCTTTCACATGTTTTCTTGTTGCTTTTAGTTTGAGTAGCCCTTGTTATCTGTACAGTTAGGATTTTTTAGAAGAGAGAGATATTTTTGTTACATAGTTATGGCTTCACCTTCCAGGACTACCAACCAAGAGACTCCTTTACCAAGCATGTCTTTTGTGCTCCCTCCATATGGGGATGTTGGTCCTCCTCTCATGGCTACGTTAAGCCTTCCTGGATTGAATATTGGATTGCCTATTTGGTTATTCTCCAGTCCAGTTATCCCATGTACACCAATTGCGTCTGATCCTAATCCTTCATCACAAGAGCATCAACCTCATGTTGATCCCTCTCCTTCTTCACCAGATGTGTCTTCTCCCATTTCTACCTCTTTGCCTATTGAAAGTTGTAGTACTAGTAGTCAGGTGGATAAGAAGATGAAGAAAAGGAAGATTAAGAAGAAGAAAACAAACAAACAACCAAGCCTCAACCAATCACTCCTCCCAGTGCGGACAGTGTTGATCTGAACACCCAAAGACCGCATAAACCCAAATCCTCGTTTAGACTTTGCAAGGGTGATCACCTTCTGAAAAATTGTCATGGCCTGTCCCTAGTTTTCAAAGAGTGGTCTAAGGTTCCTTGGAAACCGATGTCATCAGCCTCTGGTCATCATAATGATGATCCCCCCTCAACCAATGACTCTGTGGTTAAGAGTCAGAAGGGTAAAGTCATAAATCCTTGCTTTCTTTGTAAGGACATGCAATTTACTTACCTTTGTCCTCTCATGGATGAAGCTTATAAGTTGCTGGAAGATATTACTATTTCTCGTCAATGGCTTCCAACAGGTTATCGTAAGTTGTCTCTTGAACCCCCATTGGTTGATAAAGTGGTCAATCCAATTCTAACCTCGATCGATCCCACTCTTCCGTTGAAGAGTGAAATTGAAGTGGTCAATCCAAGTCCATCCTTAGTTGATCCCACTCTTCTTTTGAAGAGTGAAGTTGAAGTGGTCGAGTGGACGTCATCTCCAATCGATCCCACTCTTTCATCAAAGAATGTTAAGACTGAAGTAGTCTCTTTGACCAAATCTTCATCTTGTTCTTCTCTTCCAGTAGAGAATGAACCAAAACCTGCTGAAGTTTTTATGCTTCGTTCTGATTGTTCTCGACAAGGGGAAATTTTGTCTATTTCGACAGAACCCTCTCCAAGTAATGAGGTTATTTCCTTTTTACTGGATTAACCTAAAAGAGTCTCGTCTTCATTCAAGTGTTCCTTTATAGATAGTTGTGAATGTTACTGCTAGGCAAATACTTCACACTATTGTTGACGAAGGGGCTTCTGTTAGTATTCTATCCTCAACTGCTTGGCAAGCTTTAGGCTCTCCTCAGCTTTTTCCATCCATTGATAAGATACTGGTGTTTAATCAAATACCTACTACACCTTTAGGGACCCTTCCTTATTTTCCTATTACATTAGGAGGGAAAACTATTTGTATCGATGTTATGGTGGTCCAAGGTCCTTTAGATTTCAGTCTTCTCCTTGGACATGATTATGTTTATGCCATGAAGGCTGTTGTGTCCACACTCTTTAGAGTTATGCATTTTCCCCATGATGGGAAGATTGTGACCATTGATCAGCTTTCCTTTGTTACGCCTGACCATCGCATTACTCCCAGTAATCAGACTGCCTTGAATGTGCAGCATGTTCTTGTGGTTCCTTCCCCTTCTTCTAGTTAGCTTCTTCCCATCATAGGTAAAATGGGGAGCATGGCTCTAGTCTATGGACATCATAATGGAGCTAAGCCGCTAGATTTTATGTAATGGGGGAAACCTACCAACCTCTGGATATCATGTTTGGTAGGAGCAGTTTTGCGAGCATACTTTACCTTTTGGTTTCAAGCTCGTTAAAAAATAAAACCACTCCTCAAGCATAGTTTACCTTTTGGTTTCAAGATTGCATAAAAATGAAACCATTCCTTTGAGCAAAGTTCCCATTCTGTGTCAAGCTCGTTAAAAAATGAAATGGATGCTTATGAGCATAATTCCCATTCTATGTCAAGCTCGTTAAAAAATGAAATAGATCTCCTAAAGCATAGTTTACCTTTTGGTTTCAAGCTTGCATAAAAATCAAATCATTCTTGAGCAAAGTTCCCATTCTATGTCAAGCTCATTAAAAAATGAAATGGATCTCCTTAAGCATAGTTTACCTTTTGGGTTCAAGCTTGCATAAAAATGAAACCATGTTCCAAGCATAGTTACCTTCTATTTCAAGCTTGCGTAAAAATGAAACAGATCCCCTTCCCTTGATTCGAGTCTTCCCTTTAGTGTTAGAACTTGAACCTTCTTTTCACCTGCCCGATTCTCGTTCTTCCTACCCCCCTGGTGAATATTTTCACATTAGTAACCAGGTTTTTAGGTTGGGTATAGAAGAAGAATTATCAGACAAAACGAAGCTTGGGGGGCATGTTGCGCCCCTAGCAACCATGTTAGGGATTAGCTTCGCTAGCAATCATGCTGGGGGGAAGATTCCAACCTATGTATATCATTTTAATGGGATTTTTCAAGCATAGTTTACCCATTGGTTTCAATCTTGCATAAAAATGAAACCAATCCCTGAGCATTCTTTCAAATGATCTTCGAGCTCATTAAAAACAGTAAGATGGTGTTGAGCTTACTTTTCATTTTTCGTGCTTTGGTTAAAACATGAAATTTGGTTTGAACTTAGTTTATTACTTTTTCATGCTCTGGATTCAAACATGAAAAAGTCTGATGGAATCTTCTTTTCACATCTTTTTTCAGACTCCTTAAACATGAAAAGATCGTTGAGTTTATTTTCGAATCTTTCCAGGCTCGTAAAAGGTGGCATTGTGCAAAGAAACCTCACGAAGACCTCTTTAAACTCTTTTTAGGCTCCTTAAATACGAAAAATATTGTCGAGTACTTGTCTCCTTCATACTCGTAAAAGTATTTGAAGAGTCATCCTTTCGACAGTAGGTTATCTCTTTTTCGGTTCGGGTAGGACTATTTCTGAAAAAGGAACACTCTAGCCAATCATGACTGGAAGAGTTCTCTAAGGTATGATTTTACACTTTTTCGGGTCTTAGGAACTAAATCATATGAAAAAGGACCCTTGGAGTCTTCTTCCGTATTCATTCAAACTCTCTAAACATGAACGATACCGAGTTTTATTTCAGTGGACTCGTTAAATCAAACATTGAGAGACCCGTTTTGGGAACAAACCCCTTGTCTCTCAGGTTCGTAAAATATATGAGTCTGGACTTGTATTCCGACAAGCTATATAGAGTGTTTGTTACCCTCTTTGAACTCATAAAACCAAAAAGAGGCACTCATCAATCATGGTGGGGGAAATGGGAAGGGAATCATTTTGCAAATAATGGCAGTTGTTTGTCGTTACCTTTGAACATGGCACTCATCTACACAATCATGTCAGTCAATTGGGTATTCAGCTGATCTCCGTGATGATCCACTTTCATGAGTCATGTCAATCCTTTGAGTCTTTCAAAAGAATGTATTTTCGACTGTCACATTGTGTGTCTGTCCCGTTCAGTCATGCTGCCAAGTCTTTTTGTTGTGTCGCCTGATGTTCAAAGGGGATTTGAAAAAGTTTTACCTCTGTAGTCTACACAGTCTTTGTGTCAGTATATTTGAGTCAGTCATATGGTTACTACATTCACATAATTCTAGAACTATGTTCCAAGTTTCATGTCGTCAATGTGGGACTCATCATGGCCCTCCTTCAACGAGACTTTTCCCGTCGACATCAGCTTATCATCCAAGAAATAGTCTTAGAAACAATATTTAGTACCTTGAGATCTGTATGCCTTAATGACAGATTCTGTCGCTCTCGACGTAGGTTCACATCATTGACCTTTGATCGATAGAATTGAATGGGTGTTCGACATCAGGACATATATTCACACTCAGTAGATTGTACTATAGTACCTTGGGAATCATTGACATTAATGGTGATCTCCCTCGCACTTGTTAACGGTTCACATCATTAACCGGTAATCAAGTGGTTTCTACCATGTTCGACTTCAGTTCATTGTAATCACATGGATAGAATCGTACTTTGTGGAAGAAAAGATGAATACCCTAGGTATATGTTTAAAGTGCTCATTTCTTTTCCCCAGGTTGCTATAGAGTTTTGTATATCTAGCATGGATCCACATTTGTATGGTCATGGCTATGCTCAAATTTGTGTCTGTATGACATAAATCTATGTTGCATTAGAGGAAATTTCAACTCAAAATGGGCCTTTTAACTTTTATTCAAATTCCATGTCATCATGTGTTAGCCAATGAAATTTATTTAAATTTGAAATACTGTATAGGTCTTAAACACTTTTTAATATAAATTTGGGGATAGGTATCATAAAAGAAACTACTTTTTTTGTTTGTATTTTTGACATATCTCCCCGTGTTTTTACTCAAATTTCGATCGGGAGAGCTCATTGGATGCGGAATTAAATTACGTATCCAACGAGTACCCACTCTCCATACTTTTGAGGGACCCTGCTACCCCAAAAACAAGAAATACCTGAAAAAATGGAATGATGTTGTCATCATTCCATTTTTTCATGTATTTCTTGTTTTTGGGGTAGCGGGGTCCGTCAAAAGTATGCCGAGTGGATACTCGTTGGATGC
Source organism: Pseudotsuga menziesii (assembly GCA_001517045.1). NCBI lineage: Eukaryota > Viridiplantae > Streptophyta > Pinopsida > Pinales > Pinaceae > Pseudotsuga > Pseudotsuga menziesii. The sequence goes on along the minus strand of LPNX011070168.1, from coordinate 89,526 downwards.
AGAATTTAATTCTGCATCCAACTAGCTCTCCCGATCAAAATTTGAGTAAAAACACGGGGAGATATGTCAAAAATACAAACAAAAAGGTAGTTTTTTTCTTTTCTTCTTCCAAAATTAATAAATATTATTTTATTATTTTAACTATTATTTTATTAATTCATTTTAGGAGGCCCATTTTGAGTTGAAATTTCCTCTAATGTATGTCTGGTAGCTATGTCCAAGTTTGAGTCCTCTATCACATGGATCTACGTTGTATTCTAGTAGCCATGCTTGTTTATTCCTCTCATGGATCTTCCTTGTATTGGTATGTAGCCATGAGTTTGGTTACTTGTGTCTATGAGTCAACATACTGATGTACTATAGATTCCTACTTTACGACATGCTCCGATCGAGCCAACATTTTCATCTCATGGTGATGACTTGTTCACTCAAAGCTCTCGTTTATCGTATCCCTCTAAGACTCATGCTTTGGGGGGCATCCTGTTATACTAAAATCCTATCACCATCATGTGATAAGACATTTGACATACCTACTGGCCCTGAATCCTAGCTTCTGGAGTGGAAAATCATATCATTTATCAATCTTTTCATACAAATTCCCAGCACCGCGCTTGACCCTTTATCCATAAGCAGTACCCTTGTTCGCACCTCCCATCCCTTGTTTCCCACAAGCGGTGCCACCGCTTATGGCCCTTAGTCCATAAGCAATTATTACTAGAACTGCTTTGTCAGTGAAGGAGAAATGCAGTACCCTAGGTAAAAAGGAAAAAAGAGAAGCTTCTTGAGGCTTCTAGATGATAAGCCTCAAGATATCTCTTATCCCTACTATTGTAGGTCTGTTGAGCTCGAGATCCCCCATCCTAGGATCTTGTAGGCCACCTCACCCACCAATCTCTCAACCTACCCTATCCATTGAGCCTTATAAATACAAGCTTATGGCCATGGTTGAGGGGGAGAACTCTTAAGGTATTGTTATGTTGTTAGATTGATCACTTGGTCCATATCATTGGAGAGCATAGAGAGAGCTAAAGTCAGAGCTTATGGGGATGAGAATGCTTGGTTTCATGGAGATGCATGTCAACACTAAGGCTTGGTTGTAAGCTTCGTCATATTTCCTTGATACAAGTTGATTTATGTCCCACATATATTGTTGTTGTTTGATTGCACATGTATTTTGTTATATTCCTTAGTCACTAATATAGATTAGTAGATTATATTTTGGTGGTTTCAATATGTTTGCGTGTTGAAGCTTATTGCAGGTACACAGGGTAACGATTGAAGCATTAAATTCCAGGTATCTATGGCGTCTAGGGAGAGTATTCAACCTATGTCCCCTATTTGTTCTAGATCTGAACCATTCAGACCAGTGGAGCACCTTGCTATCCGCAGGAGGTGAAATATTCTAGCTAACATACATCTGCTGGTAAGAATAAGAAACACTCTTCTAAAATAAATATGGATGAGGATTCATTCATTCATGATCAACAAGGTGTTCATTTAGATACACCATATTCAAGACGTAAAAGGAGGAGACAATATGTTGAATCCAATGTTATTACTGAAAATCAAAGTGAAAAATATGTGGATAGTTTGGAAATCATCACTCCAAGAAGTGATCTAAATAATGGTGTTGTTAAGACAACACAAAATGCCATTCGAAATCGATTGCGGAGATATAAGTTGGTTCACAATGGGCATACATTTGATTTAAATGTTAAGCAACTTGATAGACCCATGGAAGGTCAAGTGAAGTATCAAATTAGAAAAACATGTTTCTTGCATGTTCATAACGTGAAAGCATTGATTAGTCTCAACTTTTATGCACATGTAGTTGACTAACTAGTTCTTGTTGACCCGAATGATGTTCCTGTTAGAGATGCATTTGATGAATCAAGTTTTTTTATTACAACTACTATTTTTTGGGGGGTAATCATTATGCAGAGTAGATAAGAGAATAGATGGAAGAGTTTCCCAAAAACACTATTTGTCAAATAGTGTTAGGATTATTAATCCTCCCTTGTCCAAATTTGTTCATATGTCTAAATCGGGAGTCATGTCTAAATCGGGAGTCCATCCAATCTATTTATAGTCATTAGCACCATTGGGTAAACTTGACCTAATTGGGGCACATGTTTTACTTACTAAAGTGTGGGGAACACTAATTGAGGCTCACTGCCACTTATTGCACTTGATTGCATAAGTTTAGGAGCCTCCTAGATCAATCCCTACAATTTAGGAAGCCACTGGGAGTGCCGAAACCAACCAAGGTCAGTTCACTTCAGTTAATGACTAGTCAAGCTAAGTTAGGAGTCAGTTACTTTTAGTTCAAGTCCTCCACATTCATTTAGCGCTAGGTTTACTTAACTGCACACATGTGGGGTGCATTTCTCACCTACCACAGTCAGTTAACCATTGGTCAACACTGAATGTAACACTTGAGTTGTGTTTTAGAGCTCTGATGAACTCCGGTTATGGTTTAGACAAGGACAGTTAACTACTGGGTTCTCCGATAGTGATTTAGACAAGTCTTGGTTACCTACAGTCAAGTAGAGTCTAATCAATTTGAACTTCCTCATGTGGATTCGAATTGCTTGTGGCTATTAAAGCCATTTTACTTTATTGTAATTATCATTTGGATTACTTTTTTGATTAATGAAAGCATTCACAGCTGCAAGCCTTTTGCAGTGTTTCATTCTTCAATTACTAAGTAAATTATGAGATCTTCTTTGTGAGTTGTGTATTTGTCTGCAGATCTATATGCTCAAATTTACATGGTATCAGAGCCTCGGTGGACAAGACTCCTCTCCTCCTCAGATCTCCAGCCGGATCATTTTTGAGAAAAATTGCTCCTTCCAGTACTGCACCAGAAGTGGAGAATTTACCACTTAATACCCCAAGCAAAGGAATTGTTGATCAAGCTTGCTTGATTAACTAAGATGGGTGTGAAGGAAATTCCAAAAGTGCATACTGTCGACCTTACTTTGTATGTTTGATTGTGTGACAGGTTATCATCTTTTCTTACAGCATTCGCTACAAGCAGCCTCTTCTTCTCACTACATTCGCTACAACAGATCAGTCTTTCTTATTTCATTCAAAATGGCTCATCCAATGGAGCCTCTCACTCCCTTCAACTATCACGAGTGGAAGGATGACATGAAAGTATTGCTCCACTCCAAGCATCTCTTCAGACTCATAGAAGAAATAGAGGAAGATCCAGAATCAGATAAAGACAAATCTAAGTACATGAACAGGCTTGATGAAGCCATTGGACACATGCACCACTCAGTCTCTAAAGATCTTCGATTTCACATCTGAGACTTGGACACTCCCAAGGAGGTTTGGGACAAGCTTGCTTCCTTATTTGATAAGCATGATGAGATGAGGATCCATCAGCTAGAAAATGATCTGATTACTCTCAATCCATCAAATTTCAAATCTCTAAATGAATTCTTCTCAAAGTTCAAGAACCTGATATACCAGTTGAAGCAATGCAAAGTGAAGAAGGATGAAGATCAGCTCATCCTTGCTATTCTCACAAAGCTCAATTCAGACTACTCAGTCTTTGTATCCACCTTCCAAACAGTAAGGCTCACTACTCCAAATTGGAAGATGCCCACTCTTAATGCTTTCATCCAATCTCTTATTTCTGAGAATGATAAATTGATCCAAATGGGGATCATTTGATCTCCCAAAGATCTAGCTCTTTTTGCAAGAGGAGATAAGGTAGCGAATGACAAAGGGAAGCAAAGAGATGAGTCTGATCAATCAAAAGAACCTTCAAGTTCAAAGAGAAGCAAGAAGAATGGCAAGGGCAAGGTCCTCTGCCCTTACTGTGGAAGGGGTTTTCATTCAGAAAGCTCCTGTATGAGAAGACAACTTGATGAAATGGCTCTTATTTTGAAAAACCACAGCATTTCTGTACCTGCTAGTGCAAGGAAGGAAGACTCTGAAGAAGAATAAGAAGACTACCAAAGGAAAGGACATCCACTAAAGGCTTGCTGCACATCAACACCTACCTTCCTCATTGATTTTGGAGCTTCCAACCATATGGCTGCATCTAGAGAATCATTCTCTTCTTTTCAGTCCTTTGATGGTCCTATTATTCAGATGGGAAATAACAGTAAAGTCCAAACCAAAGGAAAGGGCTCTATCCAACTTGAACATGGAAGGTTCAAAGATGTGTTGTTTGTTCCCTCCCTGGCTTCAAACCTGTTATCTGTCTATCAGATGACCCATACTGGATCTCCAAAGCGAGTGATCTTTGGTCCTGACTCAGTGGAGATCACAGATATCTCTACTGGGAGCATCATAGCAAAGGGTATTGCGAATCATGCTTCAAAAGCATATGAGTTCTCACATTTCATGCCTCCTTCAAAACCAGTGCACTCTCAGCAGCCACCTGCAAGGGAAGGTAAAATCATTTCATCTACTTCTTTTATAGCTTCTACTAGTATTGCAGATTCATCTATATCAGTTTATGACCTTGAGATTCAGGGTGACTCAAATTTAGTCCCTACTTCCAAACTGGAAGCTAGGAAGATGACTAAAAACTCACCTAACACTCAGAAGGGAAAGACTCTTGCGCTATGTCATACTATTTTACCTTCTTCAGAGAGATGCAATAGACTTCCTGTAAGATGCAATATGGCAAGGGCTCAGTATTACTACATTCAGAAGAATGGATATTATCATACACCTCTTCATTCACCAAGAGACAAAGATTACATTTCTCCTTCCTCTCATCATCATTTTTGGAGAAGAAAGAGAAGTCTACATGCTAGGCCCTAGAATACCTGTGCACAGCACACCATGCATGATGCTTCACTACCTCCCAGAGATGAATATTGTAGCAACATATTTTCAATTTTTTCAAACTTGAGACCTGATTCTACCTACTTATCTAGAAGGAGGGTTTTTTCCCCATGTGGTTTTTTCCCTAGCTCCTTGTATTGAGCAGTTACTTTATTTTACTTGATGTAATGGGTGACCTATGGTCTTAGTTACCAGGGCCCACAGTTTGTCCAAGTTAGCATTCAGGGGGGGGTGTTAGTATTATTAATCCTCCCTTGTCCAAATTTGGTCATATGTCTAAATCAGGAGTCATGTCTAAATCGGGAGTCCATCCAGTCTATTTATAGTCATTAGCACCATTGGATAAACTTGACCTAATTGGGGCACATGTTTCAGTTACTAAAGTGTGGGGGACACTAATTGAGGCTCACTGCCACTTATTGCACTTGATTGCATAAGTTTAGGAGCCTCCTAGATCAATCCCTGCAATTTAGGAAGCCACTGGGAGTGCCGAAACCAACCAAGGTCAGTTCACTTCAGTTAATGACTAGTCAAGCTAATTTAGGAGTCAGTTACTTTCAGTTCAAGTCCTCCACGTTCAGTTAGCGCTAGGTTTACTTGACTACACACATGTGGGGCACATTTCTCACCTACCATAGTCAGTTAACCATTGGTTAACACTGAGTGTAACACTTGAGTTGTGTTTTAGAGCTCCAATGAACTCCGGTTATGGTTTAGACAAGGAAAGTTAACTACTGGGTCCTCCGATAGTGATTTAGACAAGTCTTGGTTACCTATAGTCAAGTAGAGTCTAATCAATTTGAACTTCCTTGTGGATTCGAATTGCTTGTGGCTATTAAAGCCATTTTACTTTATTGTAATTATCATCTAGATTACTTTTTTTTATTAATGAAAGCATTCACAGCTGCAAGCCTTTTGCACTGTTTCATTCTTCAATTGCTGAGTAAATTATGAGATCTTCTTTATGAGTTGTGTATTTGATTGCAGATCTATATGCTCAAATTTACAAATAGTAAAATGCATAATTTATGTTGGTTTAATAGATGTGGAAGCAAAACTCTTGGGATGGGATCATAACAAAGATAGTGACTATAGGATGTCCATGACATTCATTGAAAGGTCCAGATTTATCCACAATGAATTTGAACAAATATGTGGTGGGGAAATATAGAAAGTTGATGCATATTTCTGGAAACAATGTTGTAAGGAAATAGGTTTCCCAATTAAAGAGGATGACATGAGACATAAAGGTTTGAAAGGAAGTGATGGAGAAGAGAAGGAAGCAACTGAAGTCCGGGACACCGATCTCAAACCACCTGCAAGGACTGAAAAGTACATAACCTCAATAATTGATGAGGGATCATCTGATAATATGGACGAGGCGGGCATTCCCATGCTCGTATCAGAATATAACATAACAGTATAAATGGTCCTCAAATACTGGATGAGGAAAAGTATCTCAATAGATGGACGAGGCGGGCATTCCCATGCTCGTATCAAGATACATAACAATCACTTGTGAGGCCCAAAATGAAAGACCTGGAGTAAATAATCACTGTGTATATCATGAGAGTCCAGAGGGGATACAAATCTGGAACATACTGCTGAGCTGACCATGTCTGAGTTGAAAAAACTGATATACTGGAATGGCAGCAGTGCTACTTAATGTGGTTCTGAAGGAACTGATGTGTTGCTGGATCAGAGTGACAACGGTCATACGTGCAATGGTACACTGAGCTGGAACGGAACTGGGTACTCAAAGAAGCATAGAACGGAATGGCTTCCGAATACAATCGCCAACGCAGCCCGGACATCCACAGGAACATATAACTGGGCGTTCCGAAGCGACTCACCAATGTGCTAGAGTCGGGGGAAATCCGGGGTCTTCGACACAGAATGGAAAGGGTATATATCCTGCGTGATTCTCAATGATGCGAATAAGGTGCTGAAGTCGAACATGTGAGAAACAACCATTTGGAGAGGCAATAATGATTCCTCCCAAAATGGTCCGTAGGCACTCACCACAGATGGTGATGGGTCCAAAGCGCAGGAGCCTCTAGGTCTATCCTCTGGAATAGAGGAGTTGTCATTGACAGAGGGAGACCTGCAACTATCAAGGCAATGATGTTTCCTTGACAGGAGCGCGAGGTGCAAAACCGAACTGTGATAGTACTGATGGGAAGAGTGATAAACTGGTGGGACTAACTGGGCAAGTAGAGTGGGTGGACTCAAACTTCCTTTGTTCAGAGTATGATGGCGGGGATGATCGGGCAGCACATGAAACTGATTGGTGGTAAAGGGATCATAGTTGTAAGGGATCGGGGCAGTTCACTGGGCTGAGGGAGACTCAAGCTATGGTAACATGGTAGGAGACTGCAGAATACTCTGAACAAAGGCGACCTGATTGGAGGTGCTGCCGAGAGGATTGATCATAGTGCCAAGCGGTGGGGGGGGACTTCTTCATGGGTTATGGAACGAGAAGAAGTGTGGATATATAAAATGCTACTGTCATGTGGATTTTTCGAGCCCATGACAGTACATGCTCGTGGTTTCTTTCATATTTACTGAGTCTGAAAGCAAATAAGAAGGCTCTGTAGTGATGAAATGGTACTGTCATGTGGATTTTGCGAGCCCATGACAGTTCATGCTCGTGGTTGCTTTCAATTTTAAGGAGTCTGAAAGCAAATAAGAAGACTCTGAACTGATGGAATGGCACTGTCGTGTGGATTTTGCGAGCCCATGACAGTTCATGCTCGTGGTTGCTTTCAATTTTAAGGAGTCTGAAAGCAAATAAGAAGACTCTGATGGAATGGAATGGTACTATCGTGTGGATTTTACGAGCCCAGGACAGTACATGCTCGTGGTTGCTTTCAATTTTAAGGAGTCTGAAAGCAAATAAGAAGACTCTGATGGAATGGAATGGTCAGGCAAGGAGGAAGTGTTCAATTAGGGGACATTTATGATGATCAGAGATGATGGCAGGGGGGAACACTGGTGGATCTCCTTGCAGGGTGGATGGATGGTGGCAAAATAACGAGACTTTTGCAGTATGACAGGAGTGAATGGCTCATGTAAAAAGTGTGGAACTATCGGACGACAGCCGATGTGGCGCGCTAATCAAGGTAGCAAGATGTCCGGGCACAATGTTATGATTGTACCTAGTGAGAGCGAGAAAATATCTCAAGCATCATCACGAGCTCGGCAAAGTGATTCCGGTGATATAAAAAATGCTAAAAACGGAGGGCGGTCAAAGTGGCACGCAAACCGAGATGACTATTGGGGTCGAGAAAATGGGCAAAAAATAATTTCACAAAAATGATGCAATGAAGTGACCATTGTGAAGGTCTCGTCGTGCTGGTTCCAATGGTGGAAACGGTTCGGAAAACAGACTCTGTATGGGTTCGAAATGGCCAAACAAGGAAAGGGTCAACGGGCTATAAATAGTAAGTGGGCCCAATATGACACGTCATTTGCACTATTCCCATTTCGCACACGATCGGAGTGTACCAGAGCTTACGTGGGATTTCTAGACGATCTGACCGGCGGTTTTGAGATTCGGGAGAGCCAGGTATTCCATTGAACTTATGCTTGTTTTCTTTTTGGGTTGGGGGAAGGGTTGCGGGTCCCGGGGGGGTGTTTGTACGGTCCACAAGGGTGGACCGCGACTGTCGGTCTTGGAAGCCGCGGTCTGGACCGCGACTGTCCGGCTTGACAGCCGTGGTTTGGACCGCGAATGTTGGTTTTGATAGCCGCGGTCTAGACCGCGACTGTCGGCTTCACAGCCGCGGTCTGGACTGTGACTGTCGACGTCACAGCCGTGGTCTGGACCGCAACTGTCGGCGTCACAGCTGCGGTCTGGACCGCGACTGTGGGCTTGACAGCCGCGGTCTGGACCACGACTATCGGCTTGACAGCCGCGGTCTGGGCCGCGACTGTCGGCTTGTCAGTCGCGGTCTGGACCGCGACTGTCTTTTTTGTCTGGAGTTGTTTGGGAAGGGTGAAAATGTCTATTTTGAACAAGAATCTAATGAGGCTTTGTTGTGTGACTGATAGGATGCCACGGACTGTATGGAGAGAGCGAGAGATGCCAGAGGGGCTGGTGGACATTATCCGAGAGGACCGTCGGGTGCGTTCGATGCTTGGGATATTCGGCCTACTGAAGTTTGCTGAGATTCCGATGATTCGGTCAGCAGGGTTGCTGCTGAACCGCTTAGTGAGTTTCTGGGAGCCAGATTCACTGGCGCTCCGAGTACAGGGGGAGAGGGTGGACCTCACCCTTGCTGATGTCTATTTTCTGATGAGGTTGCCCTGCCTAGGGAGGGTGGCAGATACCCAGCCGCGGGGGTCCGCGGATCTTGATATTGTTGATATGGCAGTGCGGTTCTGTGGGGCAGAGGCGCGGGTGCATCGGAATGCACTCTGAGTTAGTGACTTATGGGAGCCAGTGGTTCGAGCGACGGCCGCATGTATAGTGCGGATTCTGGGCTCTCAGTCACCTGAGAAGGTGTCTAGGGGGCAGATGCAGCTTGTGGAGCGTACACTGGAGGGGACTTATTTTGCATGGGGTCAGATGTTCCTGACCTGCGTTCAGCGACAGCTGACCGCAGCGAAGGAAGCTGGCAAGGGATTCTGCTTTGGGTCGTTCTTGTGCGCCTTCTTTATGGAGAGAGTCCCCACACTGCGGCCACGGGTGCCAGTCCGGGTAGGAGGCGTGAGGGAGCCTCGTATGATTCGATGGGGGGAGATGATGCGCCGCCGTGGTGGTGGTGATGTTGGCCGGTATTTTACGGATGAGTTGTACATGCAGTGGCTCCAGTTGCCACTGACGCTAGAGGACTTTCCTTACAGGGACATGGATTACACAGGGGATCCAGATGCGCCCCGTCCACCAGGACAGGCATGGGGTCCAGATGGTATGTATCATTTTGATTGTTTTGTCCAGTTTTTATGTTATGTATGATGTATGTTTGATATAGAGTTACTGACAAGTGGTCGATTTGCCGATGTGGGCCCGCAGCCGCCGCCAGGGCATGTGGCGCGACGAGGGATAGTGGCAGTTCCGGCTTTGCCCGGGCGGGGTCCGGTGCATCGGCGAGACGCGGATGGGGCGCTAGAGTCTGTACGGATGCTGCTAGAGCGGCTGTTGACGGGAGTGAGCGATGCGGGGTGGGAGTACCTTCTGCGAGATGTGCATCGGGATTGTAGGCAGGCGCCTCGGGATTTCAGAGCGATAGCGTTCCGGGTGGCTCTCTTAGCGGAGAGGGCATGAGCACGGGCATCGAGGCTCAGGCGATATGAGGACTCGTCGGAGGAGGAGCGGGAGGAGGAGTCAGAGGATGCTAACACGGATAGTGACGCAGGGTATGACTCCCTGTAGGGAGTACAGGGGACTCCCTTCGATATTTTGTAGCTTCGGCCTGTATTTTATGAGCTTTGAGGGATGTACATATATATTTTTTGTATAGCTGAGTACTGGGGTACTCAGAACATGTATAGTTCTGAACATGTATTGTTTGACTTGTATATATATATATATGCACGTGGATGCACATTTTTTGGTGATGTTGTCTCATTTGTACGCACGTGGATGCGCTTTATGATATGCTTGATACTGCACATGGATGCAAGTAGTCTAGGCTGCTGGGCACGTGGATGCCCCTTTTTGATAGGATATGATATGACGTATGTATGACTAGGCACGTGGATGCCCCTATGGATGCAAATGTCATTTTTATGGTTTGATATTTTATGTATGCAAATGTTGATGCAATGCAGTGTTTTTGGTTTTTTGTATATTTGGATGATATGCTATGGGGTAATGATGCATGATGGAGGTGTTACATGGTGTGATTGATATGCCAGTCTAGGATATTGTTCGCCATTTGGTCTGCGACATTATTGTAGGCTCTTGGGACATGTGTGAATGTGATGGATTCAAACTGTCAGCTAAGTTGTTTTGTACGCAGGAATTTTCTAAATAGGCAGGGATCACGCACCTGGTAGCAGTTGTTGAGCCGGAAGACAAGAAGCTGGGAGTCCAAGAACACATGAAGGTGACGTATGCCCATCTAGAGGGCAGCAGTTAGGAGACCGGTCACAGAATCATACTCCGCCTGGTTATTGGTGGCAGCGCCGATACATATTCCGTCGAGGTGGATGCGTTCGTTGGAAGGGGAGTATAAGACCCATGCTGCGGAAGCTAGGTTGGGAGACCAGTGGCTGGCACCATCAGCGAAGCCGATGTAACAAGGTGGAAGGAGATCCATCTGTGGGCATGCCAAAA
>LPNX011070168.1:34065-71043 GCA_001517045.1 Pseudotsuga menziesii | reverse complement strand
GCCTTTTGGAGGCATTTTAGGCCTTTTAGAGGCATTTTAGTGGGATTTTCAGGGAAATATGGTAGGCAAATGGACAAATGAGCCACGTAGTGGGGTAGATGAGTTAGTTAACCATTTTTGGGTGTTAACACTGGTGGTATATTTTTAGAAGTCTTGGAGCAACCGAACTCAGATTCCTTTGGTTGTAGAGGAGTCCTTGTCTCAGGCGTTGGGTTGTACTCTTATCTCATTCACTGACTATTAATAAAGAGAATTATTCTTCCAACATTGTGTTGAGTCTCTTTCATGTATTATGGTTGATGAATATATTCGATTATGCACTAGATATATTGTTTATCTAACCTGTCATATATACATGTATAATATTGTACTTGGAGAATTTTCTCCTTGTAGGTGAAGGAGGTGCATCCCTAGAAGCTTTGGAGAGAAGCAGAGTGGAAGGAGATCAAGCTTGGATCAACCGTCGATAATTGGGTGAGTCAAGTATTTCTTCCTATTTCCTTTCTGTACTTTATTAAAGCTAATTGTTTGTAAGGTCAGTAGTAAGTTGGTAACCCTAGACCCTAGGTTACAAGGGTGTTTAATCCTGAACAACAGAACTGGCGACTCCACTGGGGAGCCCAGCCTGTTGTGGGTTAACTCTATAGATCCTTTCCCAGTATTTTCTTTGATTTAGTGTGTGGTGTTTTGTCTTGGTTTAGACTTGCAGTGGTGCTTTGAAGACCTTTATAATTTTTTTTTTTGAAAAATTCTACTCCTGTATGTAGGCTGTTGTGCTACATAGTTGTGTATAGAGGTCTGTGTACACCGCTTGCTATATTGGATAGTCGTATACAGTACGGGGGTTTCTCTTATAGACAGTCCTGTACAAGCCTGAGCAACAAAATTTTTGGGGTAGGGTTGCTTGTCCTTGCCCTTCTATGGATTTTGTCTTGCCTGATGGTCTTTAATACTGGCATTGCACTATAGGTTTGATATCCCTGTTAACCATACTTCATGCTTTCCGGAAAGCCCTTGAGTTTTTATTGGTTGGATTGTCTTTCTTTTAGAAATTTGAAGTGGATTTTCCTATTGGGTGATAGGTCCAAGTGCTGGTTGTCTAAATTAGTGATCAGGGTTCTAGACACTGTATATCCCATTCTATTTCCGAATAGTGTTGGTTTGTCACTTGCCTTTGATTGATTTCATTGATTTCCATTCATTGTGTCTTCCAAAGCTGGGTGTTTTCCAAGTCTTCCTTAGGTTGTTGATCTTTGGTTTTTACAAATCTGCTTTACTTCATTTTTCTTACTTTATATAGTTAGATTATTCAAGCATACTCAAGAACTTTTGCATTTAGGTGCATAGTAATATTTGAGGAATTTGAAAAGTGAAAAGAAAAGCTTTGGAAACATTTGCATTCGAATTGCATATGGTAGTTTTACTTTCAGTTTTTAAATTGTTGCAGCTGCAACTTTTCTCCCAAAATTTTTAAAATTTTGGGCCCTCCTTTTAATTTTATCTTGCCTGGGAGCGTTTAAGATTATTGAAGTCTGTCTTTCCTCTGTTACGAATTTGAATTCTCTTGAGTTTGATTTGAGTTCGATTGTTTATCACTTTCGGAGGTTGAATGATATAAAACTGCAAATGCTTTTGACTGTGGAACTTAACATTTTTATTTTTTCGATGGTTTGGTTTTGTCGTTGTCGGAGGTTGGTGGAAATTTGAGTCAGGGTTTTTGATCTGTATGACATCGCTGTTTTGGAAATGAGACAAACTTTTTAGACCACTGCACAACCTTATGATTTTTCTTGATCGCTATCAGAAGTCTATTGATGAGTGATTCAGGGCACTAGTCCTCTTTGCAGCCGCCATTTCGGAAAACAAATGATGAATGACCCGATGTGAGGTTGTGTTTTTTCGTTGATGTTTATATTTTGTTTTATTTTACTGTCGGCATTTTTTTTGTTTTTGCTGTCGGAACTATTTTGTACAATGCATCGGAGCTGTAGTTCCCTATAGAGCCGCCGTTGCGAAAGCTAGATGCTGAATGTTCCAACGGTTAGCTCTTTTTTTTTTCAATGCCAAGGTTTTGACTTTGTGATATTTTGCTTTTCTCTCTCAGAATGGTTTATAACTTTAATCGGAAGCCATAGTCCTTATGTCGTCTACCGTTGCGGCTCCTCAGCAGACTAACCATCCGCCATATAAATTTTCTTCTGCTCGCTGATATGTTTTATTTGTCGCAGAGCCTGTAGTCTTTCCATCTCCCGTCGTTGCGGCTGCATAGTGCGCCATCTCTCCGTTGTTTAGTTGGTTTATGTGCTAACGAAATGAGTTTTAGTCTTCCGAGCCTCCGATTAGCGATATGTTATTTTGCCGTGGAGCCCATAGTCTGTCCATCTCCCGCCGTTACGGCTCCTTAACGAACTAATCGTCTGATCTGTAGTTTTCCACCCGCCAAGGAGAGTCTACGTTTTCGCCTGATCCTTAGTATTTTCCCTCCTTTCTTGTGTGCTTCCACTCTATTTTTCTATGGCGGTTACTGTGTCATTTTTGGTGTTTTCTTCGGAGGATTTCGAATGGGTCCAGATGCGGCCTGGTTTGGAGCCTGTTTTATCGGGCTTTTATTTTTAAATGGATTTAGCGGATTCCAGGCCCATCTATCAGGATTTTCTTTGCATTATCATGCATTAACATTGTTTTGAATTCATTTTACAGGATGCATGTATTGATATAGTTCATGTTACTTTAATAAACCCTAAATGGTCTAAAATCTGTTATTTTCATGACAGGACAATTACTGCGAGTGAGATGTGTTTAAAATACAAAGTAGAAGGGAGGAAGCAAGGAAGGAAGTGGTTGAGGAACGAAGAAGCAAAAGCAGAGAAAAGAAGAAGAAAGTCAGGTCTAAGCTCGACTGGATCTAGCAAGAGACCAACGAATTACTGAGCAAAATAAATAGAGGCAGAGGCCCAGGCTTGGAAAAGTTTGGCAGTTACCAAGCTGGTCCTTTTTTTCATAAAAATGCTCTTAATTCATAAATCTAAAATGTAATGTATTGCATAAATCATGAGCACTCACAAAGGACAAAGTTGTGAGATTAAACGGTTGGGGGAGCCCAAAGGTCACCCGGTGGGGCAACCCAAAGGTTTTGCTATTTTTGTATAAATGTAGGAAAGTTAGAGGGAATAGGGACTTTTTTCCTAGTTAGATTTGTGAAGACATATTGTAAGAAGAACTATTTCCTTTTGCAATAGATAGTTACAATTTTCCTATTGGAGAAAGCTTGGTGGAATGTTCAAATGTTGTGCTATGGATTTGTTGAAAAGGAACTATTTCATTTTCAACTTTGTGTCCATTAACTGTGAGATTGTTCTAACTCTTTGAACCTATGTTCTTGTATGAATGTTCTCTGGTTTATTTTATGAAAATTTCCACTATGAGTAATGAATGTTGTTCATAAACAATTGGCTATCTGGTTGTTCAAATATCTTTAAATATTCATGTGTTTTGAAAGAAGTATCAGCTATCTGTGATTTTTCATAATGAATTTACAAAATACATTACTCATCAATGAATGCTAATCTTGCTCCCTAGGGATAGGTTAGGTAGTTAGTTTTAATTTCTTGCTATGTGTGATTTAGATGCGAGAGAGTTTAAGATGAGAGGTAAGAACTTGCGCATCACATTGTGACTGCTCCTAATATTCTATATCAATCTGCATCTTAGATAGGCACTTGCATATCATACTTAAAGTCAAAATACAAAAATATACATGGTGGACCGGGCCGCAACCGGTAAAACCCTTTGTTTTTGTTACTTGACCTACGGTAGCCGGACCGCAAACCGGACGGATTCCCTACACCAAACAGTCACGGGCTAGTTGGGAATGTTGACTGGGGAGAATCCCTTGCTGTTGTTGCCTACGAATTTCCAGGCCTCAACATAAAT
Organism: Pseudotsuga menziesii; assembly: GCA_001517045.1. NCBI lineage: Eukaryota > Viridiplantae > Streptophyta > Pinopsida > Pinales > Pinaceae > Pseudotsuga > Pseudotsuga menziesii. The sequence goes on along the minus strand of LPNX011070168.1, from coordinate 67,110 downwards.
AAAATCTCAAAAATTCCAAAATAGGTCTTAGTTTTCTCTTTCTAAGTTGCATTTTCATTAGTTTATATTTACAAAAAAAAAAAAAGAGAAGCTTGTTTTAAGTAGTGATAATTTGCTTTGGAATTGATTTATACACCTTTTTTTTTCCGTTTCTTATCGAGTCAATAATATCATAGTCTTTCACTCCACTTGCCTTTTGAGTAAAAATAGCCCTTAAAATGAACACTATAATTTAAAACTTATTAGTAATTTTTGTTTTATAGGGCCATACACCTACTAGCTTAGGCTAGACTTGTGGGATAGGAAGTGGAAGCTCCCCATAAGTACTTAAATTCAGACATAGTGGGCCAATCGATAGGTAAATCCTTCTCTTTATCGATAGTATCTGGGAAGCCCCTCTCAAATGGGAGTTAAGCATGAGGCTGCGTGGAGGCATTGGACTAAGGAGATAACCCTCTGATTCCTTGTCGAAACGTAGACCATGGTTTTTACGCATCTGGGGATTCTATTCTAGACAGAGTTTCGGGTTCAACTACTCTTCCCATGCGTATGAATCAGGCTTGCAATTGTCCCCCCAAACTATTGATATAGTTAAGGTAGCCTCTAGTCTCTTGACATCTAGGGTTTATACATAGGTAAACCGAAAGGCTATTTCTGGTTCACCTTAGACGGGCTTGGAAGGTAACCCTTGTTGAAAGTGTAGGAGGGAGGTGGGTGATTCCTCCGCTTGTGCCTAAGAACCTCTTCAAGGACACCAAGAAACAGTCTCTCAACTTTCTTCGGGAAAGCATATCTTATACCCCTCATGATTGTTGAGACTTTAGGAAGTTTTGTAGTGATTGCTCTGTGGTTTGTCTATGTTTTAGCTAACCTTAGGGTTTGAAGAGTCAAATTTACAATCGTGGAGGACCAATCTATCAGAAGGTCACGAAGGTTGCAAAACCTTCCTCTGCTTATCACATTGGAACCTCCACCTCCCCCTCAAAGGCGGATATTGGACACAGATGGTTCTTTTGAAATGATAGGAGTTATTGAAGTTCTAGGTGAACAAGAACTTAGGGCAAACCGTTTTGATTTAAACATAGTTGAGATAGAAGACTTGCAAGCTGACAAATTTGCAAGGAATTTTAATACACCTCTAACTGACTTAAACGGTCATGTGATCATTCAAGTTCGTCCTTTCCACCCACCCGTGATTGGTGTCCCTATGGGTAGGATAATTCCTATTGTAGGAGAAATTTATTTTACTTCCACCTCAGTCGCTCCGGCTGAAGGGGTGATACCTCCCCCAGTAGGTTCCCCTAAAACAAGTATACCTACTACGCCCTTAACTACAGCAAACCGAGTGGTTCAACCACCAGCTCCCACAAGTCTAGCAGGTGCTTCTGGTAGTATGGTCACTGGGATTCCTAGTGTACCTATAGTTCCTACTTCCTTCGCACAGACTACCCAGAGTGGTCCTATAGGATCCTCGACTTTTGTCCAAGGATTTCCTTGGAATGGGGGGTACATTCCCCCATCCACTCCATACATAGGCCCAACACCCTCATATGTAGGGGTGCATTTTGGAAACACTAGCCCTTACGGTCAAGGTTTTCAAACTCCAGTTTCAGCTCCATTCGCAAGCTCTCCCTTTTCACTTTTTAGCGGAGGGATACCTGCTCCTGTATTTCAAACCCCAGTTTCGACTGGGGCAGCCATAACCTCTTATATTGCACCTCACAAAAATAATCCAGTGGCTTATGGATGGAATCCTTTACAAAGAATCCCATCCACTTCACAACCGGTAGGAGGGGGCAACCCCACCTTCACATATGGGAATATGGGGGCAAGTCCCTCTAATCCCCAAATTGGTACTTTTAGTGCTCAGGTTAGACCCAAGCTTCCTTTCCTAGTGACGTTGAACTTGCTAGATTTGTCTAAACTGATCAATGACCTAGTGAGACATGATCCCTCCTGGCCACCCATCCCTACCAAGATTCCCTCGGATATCCCAAAATTCGAAGGCAAAGTTGGTGATGTTCCTAGAGATCATGCCACCATTTTCCATTTATGGTGCTCTTCCAACTCACTAAATGAAGATTCAGTTTAGTTGAGGCTATTCCAAAGAACTTTGATGAGTATTGTAGCAAAATGGTACATTGAGTTGGCTTCTACCACGTTTAGCATTTTTTGGGAGTTGGCTAATGCATTCCTTAGTCACTTCCAGCTTCCTGTCTGATATGATTTTAGAACAGACTTGTTGTCTACCTTCTAGCAGAACAAGGCCACCCATATCTCAGATCACATCCAAAAGTGGAGAATACGGAAGAGCCTTATCAAAGCCACTATTCCTCCTAAGTTCTTATTAGAATGGTTCCTTAAATTCCTATTACCTTATATTATATCTAAGGATGTATCTACTTCAGGAGTGACGAATGAGGAAGAAGCTATCCTCAAGTCTCAGCAACTAGATTTGATATATTCTCAGTCTAGGATCTTATATGAGATTATCCCTAAGGCACCTAGGCCAACGCATGATGCAGAGAAACCTAAGCATGGACCCCATGCCAATGGTGTGGTTGGTTCCATGAATTCTCCCACTGTAGAATCTTTGGACAAACAACTCCATCAGCTGTCCGTCAAACATTCTATGGCGGAGGTAGCAAAGGCTGCCCCCTCACCCCAAAATGAAAATGTTTTTGCATAAACCTCTCAGAAGGGAAATCAGCAACCCGCTAGGAAAAAGAATAGAGGAAAGAAAGGGGATGGAAACCAAAATAAGCAAAAACCCACAAACAATGTTGATGGGGGCAAGAAAGAAAAGAAGAAGGCGAAATTCCCATGTAAGTTGTGCCATGAAGATCACCTTACCCATCTATTTCCCCTTACAGAACAAGCTCAGAAGCTGTTAAAAGCTCAACAACCAGCTATCCTGAAGGATCCTTTTCCGCAGGGATAGAATTCAGCTTTAGCTTCAAATGCAGTAGGGGGCACCCCAAATGCTCCTGACCCCAATTATATCAACATGGTTCTATCCCAAACTTTACTACAAACCAAGAATAAGAACTATGAAAAAGAGACCTTGGAGAAAGGTAAGTCAATAGGTGAAACTTCTAACCCTCTCACGATTGAGAAACCTGTCGAAATTATGCCCAAGATACCGAAAGGTGTCTTTAAGAATACCTTGCATAATCCTAATTCTAGGGATGCAACAAACTAATCCATAGTTGAAGACTTAGCCTAGACTCCTTATGCAATGTCGGCTTTAGAGGTGTTACAGAGTTGTCCCTACAAGCGGGATGCACTCTTAGCAACCTTAGGCAGTATGGACTCATCAAGTCTCATGGCGAAATTTAATTTGTCTGATGTCAAAATTCGCCTACCATATCATGTAGCCTTATCAGTAGATGTCATCCATGGTGGAAAGACCATTGGAAGGGCAATTGTCAACGAGGGTGCTTCTACATGTGTTATGTCCTTGTCTTGTTGGAAATCTCTTGGATCCCTAGAGCTAGGTCCGTTAAACACCCTACTTACGGATTTCGACGGAAGGTCATTCCGTCCACATGGTATCCTACTGGATTTTGAAATTAAGCTGGCAGGGAAAGTAGTGTCTGTTGAGGTAGAGGTGATTGATGCACCTTTGGATTATAACTTTCTCTTGAGGAGAAGTTGGACTTATGCCATGTCTGCTATTGCATCGGCCATATTTTGGGTGGTAGTGCTTCCACACAAAGGGAAGTTGGTTATTGTTGACCAACTCAGTTTTACTTGAAAAGGCCGCATGGAATCTAATGAGTCTACTTTGCCATTGGTTAATCAGGTTAAACTTGCTTCAGAGAGCTTAGGGGCTGGAATGTACGCATCATTGATGGGCACAATTGATATTCCAGCTCCGATTAATTATATAGGTTCTACTAGTGTGGGGAAGTCCATAGCTATGGTTATTGATAGGACTGATCCTTGGGTTATCCCTTCCCACTATGAACCTGAAGTTCCCTTATCGACATCAGAGGTGGCTTATCAATCTATCACCCATATCACTGTTGATCCCATTGCGGTCCCCCTCACAGTCTCTAAGGAACTGGAAGAACCCTACTTGCCTGCTTGGGCAGAAAACTCTTTGCATTCTAGAGATTGCTTAGATATGGTTCTACCTTTGGACAAAGCCATTCTGGAATCCATGTGAGGATGAGATAAGATCTGTGAAGATCTTCACCATCGATCCTATTTTCTTCCAAAGATAAGCAGGATAGAAAACTAGGACTTTCATATGATACTGGAAGACGATCTTGATACGTCTATTAATCCTTTACCAAGGGAAGGAATGTTTGTTGAGGGGAATATGGAAAATATTTCTGCTACTATCCCTATCAACATCTCTTTAAATCCTAACATTGTGGAAAATATACATATTGGTGCAAACTGCTCTCCTAAGGAGATTGCAATCTATACGGCTTTGTTTAAGGAATTCCGTGACATTTTTTCCTGGTCATATGAAGAGATGCCAGGCATTGATCCATCTATAGTCGAGGACGAAATCTGAACCTACCCTAATTCTAAACCCGTTAGGAAAAAGTTGAGACCTGTCAACACGCGTAAAGTGGTGGTAGTAAAGGCTGAAGTTGAGAAACTGCTGAAAGTTGGTTTCATTTATCCCATAGCTTTGACAGAATGGGTATCCAACCCTATTCTTGTTGACAAAAAGCAAGGGACCATACACGTGTGTACTGACTTTCGAGATTTAAACAAATCCTGTCTTAAGGACAACTATCCCACGCCATTTATAGATCAAATTATTGATGCTTGTGCGGGAAGTGAAGTCTTTTCGTTTATGGATGGTTTCTCCAGATATAATCAAATTCAAATTAAACTGGAAGACCAACATAAAACAACTTTTATTTGTCCTTGGGGTACCTTCACGTACAACAAAATTCCCTTTGGATTGAAAAAGGCTAGGGAAACCTTTCGACGAGCAATGAATTTTTCCTTTCATGATATTAAAGCCATTGTCAAAACCTACCTTGATGATCTACTAGCACATTCTCGTAAGAGGATCGATCACCCAGATCACTTGCGTTTGATTTTTGAACAATGCAGATACTATAAGATTCGCTTGAATCCCCACAAGTGCATTTTCTGTGTCGAGTCAAGGAGACTTCTCGGATTCATTGTTTCTAACAAAGGCATTCAGGTGAATCCTTTGAAAGTTGAGGCCATTGTAAATCTGCCTCCTCCTCATTCTGTCAGGTAGCTTTAGAGCTTGCAAGGGAAGTCCAATTTTCTTCGACGTTTCATTGTAAATAATGGCGAGATTACTACAGGTTTCATGCACCTATTAAAATAGGACACCCCATTTGTATGGGATGAAATTGCACAACTCGCATTCGAGGTGTTAAAAAAAGTTTTGTTGTTGGCACCATTATTGCATCCGCCATATTACTCTAGGGATTTTATATTGTATCTGGCCACATCTGAGTCGACCATAGGGGTAGTCCTAGTCTAGGAGGACGATAAGCTCCAAGAGAATGTCTTCTACTATCTCAGTCATGCTTTAGCCAGACCTAAACTTAGGTATTCCCACATCGAGAAGTTGGCCTTAGAAACTGTTTATGCTGCTCATAGGTTACATCACTACATCTTACTAAGGACTACGATGGTAGTGGCGGATGTTAATCCTTTTCAATATGTTTTGTCTCGATGGATATTTGGAGGCAAATTCAACAAATGGATAGTCATTTCCAAGAGTTTGACTTGGATTTTCAATCCGCCAAATCCAAAAAATCCTTAGTTTTTGCTGATCTCATTGCAGAATTTCTAGTAGAGGAAGATGTAGCCATTGAAGAAGGCTCATTCCTATATGAGCATATCTTTTTGATATCCACCTCTGAACCCTAGTACATAGATATACTTATCTATCTCCATACTTTGAAGTACCTTGCAGCCTTCTCGTGGGAAGAATGACGTAAACTACGCCTACATGACAAGAACTACCTTATTATAGGAGATACTTTATATCGTAGTGGGGTAGATTCTGTTTTGCATTGATGTCTTACCCACGATGAAGCTGGGATTCTCCTAAATGATGCCCATAATGGAGCATGTGGGGTCATTTATATAGGTTAGCAATGGCCCAGAAGATATTACATGCTGGTTATTTCTGGCCCACAATCGTTAAAGATTGTGTGGATGTCATGAAGCATTGTCATCCCTGTCAGCTTTACACCAGAAAGATGCGGTCGCATCCCACTCCGTTATTTCCTGTCATCTCAGTGGGCCCCTTCATGAAGTGGGGGATTGATTACATGGTGTGTAACCTAGCCTCAGCTGGGGGGAGAAAATATATCATTTTCGTTGTAGATTATTTTACGAAATGGGCAGAGGCTATGCCCACCTTTAGAGCTGACGGGGAAACTGCAACTTTTTTCATGTTCAATCAGATTATCGCACGATTTGGTATACCTAAAGTGATTGTCACTAACCATGGTAGTCATTTCCAAAATAGCATGATTATTGAATTGACCACTATGGTAGGATTTAGACAAGAACATTCATCTTCATTCTATCCTCAAGCAAACAGTCAAGTCGAGGCTGTTAATAAAACTTTGAAAACTATCCTCAAATGTACTATTAATGCAACCTGTTCCAACTGGCATATCATGTTGTACCATACACTTTGGGCATATCAAACCAATGTGAAAACTACTACAAGTTTTTCCCCTTTCCAACTCGTTCATGGAGTGGAAGTCGTTACCCTGGTTGAATGTGAAATCCCATCCTTAAGAATTGTTATTCATGTGTTACCTGATACGACAGAGCTGGAACATCTATTACATTTAGAAAATTTAGATGAACAACGTAGAGATGCACTGACATCAAACCAAGCTCATAAAAATAGGGTCAAAATCCAATACAATAAATCGGTCAAGCCTCTAATTTTCTCTGAAGGGGAGCTTGTGTTGCTCTGGGACCAAGACAAAGAACCCCTGGGGGCAGGAAATTTTAGGTCTCTGTGGTTGGAACCTTATGTCATGTTAAAGGTGTTAAAGAAGGGCGCGTATGAATTAATTTATTTCGATGGGAGTAAGCTACCTGAGCCTAGAAATGGGCTCTACCTAAAAAAGTACTATGCTTAGGCTTAGCACTTTTTCCTGTATTTTATTGTATGTATTTTTATGTACAATAGTTTGTCGGTTTTTGTTTTTTATACCATTTGCTGGTTGTTACAGATGTCTTCTGAGTGGTTCGTAGGTTTCACTGATGGCACTAGTTGCCACACTTGTAATTTGGCTTCAGCTGCATGGGTCATTTATTCTCCCTCAGGACAGTTAGTTGCCTCAGGAGGCACTTGCTCAGGTCCTACTACCAATAATGTTGCTGAATATAGGGCTGTCAGTGAGCTTCTATGGGATGCTTTGTCATGTGGTATCACTCAGCTGGAAGTCCGTCTAGACTCTCAACTGGTGGTTTCCTAGCTCAATCCGGCTTATCAGGTGCAGAACCCTATTCTATTACGTCAGTTTATGCAAGTTAGGTTATTGGAAAGAAATTGAGTTCATTACATTCAATCATATTCCAAGAAATCAAAATTCATTAACCGATGCATATGTTAATTATATCTTGGAATGGCATTTAACACATTTTACATAAAAATATACAACAGACACATAAAAAACATTTTTAAATAAACCGACAAAATATATATATGTGTGTGTGAATATCTATCCATATAGATAGGTCGAGTATCTGATCCTCGGATCCATTCATAACTGTATAATATACAAAAAATATACAAAACATGGATCAAAGTCCATAAAATGCACCTAAGTCTAAGCTTGACCATCCTGGTCACTTGGACCACCCTGGTCCCCCCGATCACCTTGCGCTCAAGCTTCTTCAGCCTCCTCAGCTTCAGCAGCCTCAATAGCATCTATATACACAAGTACTGCTCTAGTTACCCACCTCAGAAGGTGTATCCAGATAGGTGGTACACCAACCACTAGCTCTTGCATGATGGCAGGGATGTGATCAATCCATAAGGTAGGTACTTTCTAGGTAAGATTGGACAGCTTCCCCTCAAGCACCCTAATCAAGCCCTAGTCTTCTCCTAAAAAAGGACGCACATACATGCGTGGATGCCCAACATGGCGGACTGGTCCAATATCTGCATTTTGTCATTTTAAAAGGATTATAACTCTTATACATATGTATATATCTCTATAATTAAAATTCCTAAAATTTTTAAAAATTTGAAGATAAAAAATTACCTAACTCTCCCCATTCTCCTCATGGAGGGAGGACGAGGTCGATATCACCCTGGAAATCTAATCCAGCATATGGAAACTACTCCAAGGCTAGCAACTGTCGCTCCCACCAAAAGTAGAAGTCATCGTCATAGGCACTTTGGACCGATCGACCACCTCCCTAGCGGAGGAAGATATCTCCCCACCTAATCAGCCTAGGCTAATGGAGAGAATGAACTGGAAATGGTACTGCAGGACTCAAACCCAGCACTATCTCAAAGAAAAAGGTTACTAACATACTGGAATAACCAAAATTCTTCCTCCTGCCTCTTTTGCAGTAAAAGAGTTGTTTTCTCATTATCGAGATCACTCCTAAGCACTAGTCATATAGGTCGCCCTGCATACAGTCTACTGCTAGTCTCATTTGGTTTCGAGTTGCAATCTAAGTGATGATGACCTTGCAACCCTCACTATAGTGCTTTCCAATACCTGTAAATGAAAGTTGCGAATGTGAACAATAGGGATGTAGCTACCCATCTTTTTAGTGCCTGGCTCATAGTATATATCTATATAGTTCTATACACTTAGAGGGTCACAACCTCTGCTGTTACCTTCCACGTTCACTGGAGCTCCCCTTCGTGATAAAACGGAAATGAAATAGACATCTTTTGATGTAATCTCTAGAAACTCACCTTGAAGGTCAAACATGCCCAGATCATGATCCCAATAGTTTATCAAAAACTCTAAGAGGCGGACATTTGACCGCATAGGTGAGGCACAAAAAAAATTCAATAACCTAATTTGACATAAAAAATTCACTGTGGGGACATCTTGAAGAGCTTATTGGTCCATGTCTTCATGTTCTCTCTCCCTCCACTCAAGCACCATCTTTCAATCTAATAACCAAGCAATTGCAAACCATTAGATTCATATAAAATTTGAATTTTTTTGACCATATACATTCTTTTTCTACCTCACATAGCGTACACGACTGTCTTTTAGGCAAGTCACGTACTGTACACGACTGTCTTTCAGGAAACCCGCGTACAGAATGTGTGTATGCGACTATTAACATACCATACCCACATACACAATGTCCATGCTTTGAGGGTGCTTGAAAACATGAAATAAGGGCTCAAAATTGACAATTGCTTGGATCAAATGAAAGAGCATGGAGTGTAGTTTTACTTGACACTTGCAATTTTGGGAATGGTCCACCGAATCGTCCACACCAAGCAATCAAAGGTAGAGGTAAAACTTGTCTTTTTATGGTTAAAAATCAAATGGTGAGTTTTTTATTCATATTTTGAACTATTTATAGAAAATTTATTTTCAAAGTGGATTTTTTCCCTATAGTTCATAATTTTTAAACTAATGCCATATCTTTTCTTCCATGTGACAAGTTTATGGTCATTTTTAAGTTTTTTTCACTCATATAGGATGGCTTTTGGTCATTTCACACGCATTCTGCATTTATACCTAATCCATCTTAATCCTAGCATTAACACTTCAACCATAGACTATGGTATCTTTAACCATTAGCTCCTTGTTTTTACCATTGTTCTTCCGTGGATAGGATTTTCCTCTCATGAGTATCCTCATTTAGAACCTATTTATTGTTTTTCGATACTCATGCTGCAACTATCATAGGTTCAGAGGAATTTTTTTAGCTATTTTTCATGCCAAATTGAGCCTCATTTTGGTCTCCTTTTACAAGCTATCCCTTTATAAGACTCCCTGCCCTTATGGAGTTTCTTTAGGTCCAGGTCTAACTCCTCAAAACAAACTTAACTGCTAAGTAAACTTGTCCGTTCAAGCTCATTAAGAATACGTGAATGGGAATCCACATTGGCGGTAGGTTATCTCTTTCTTGGACCATGTCGAATAATACGAGAAAGGATCACTCTCTTTTCTACGGAATTGAGAAGAGTATTCTCAGGTACAGTTTTATCACTTTTTTGGACCTGAGGGACTAAACTTATGGAAAAGGAACACCCGGTATGAGCTCAGTTTTCTCTTTTTCGTGCTCTGGACCTAAACATGAAAAAGATTCTGAGTGTACTTTTTTTCTTTGTCATGCTTTTTAAACACCAAGAACAAAGCATCGATTTTATTGTTGTAAGCCCCATTTCTCGTACTCAAATGGATCTTTCCGAGTGATCTTGCTTTCCTTCACACTCATAAAAATCAAGCTATATGCTGCTCTCGAAGGAGCGTTGGGTAGGTGGTAATTTAACCTTTTTTGGACCTCCTTAACTAAGTACGAAAAAGGTTCACCTTTTCTTCTACAAAAGTTAAGAGAGTTCTTCTGTGGTATGTTTTATACTTTTTCGGCCTCAGGAGACTAACTTGGACGAAAAAGGACCCCCCATGGAGTCTTTTTTAGAGTTTTAAGACTCTCTAAACATGAAAAAACCAAGTGAGCATGTAGTAGTTCGGGCTCATAAAATCCATGAATCAATGACACTACCAAGCATTATTCCCTCTTCTCTTCAAGCTTGTCAAAAAATGAAGAGATACTTGAGTTGACTTTCCTCGACTCGTTAAATTTTAACAGGGAAGATAAGGAAGAAGTTTTCTTTTCATTCTCAGTTAGTGGCAGCATGTCATCCTTGAAAATAGCACTCTCTGTCTTTTCCAATACTCATGTATCAGTGTTCACTTTGAGTTCAGCTATTAGTTCAAGTTTCTTACTTCTCCTCTTGTCAATTCTACCTGGGGAATCTGATCATGTATCCTACATGACAGATACATTTAGTTTTCCTATATGAAAAGTAAAAATCTTCCTTGAGACATCTTTGTGCTGTATCTGATCTATATCCTGATTCCATCATTGTATTATCTGTTACTACTTGTGTCTCCCTTCCTTTACCCAATTCCTAGTCACTCTTGTGATCCTTTGGAAGATATATTGCCTTCCTTATCACAGTATGGTTTCGCATCAACACTTCCTGACGATGACAACCTAGAGTTTTGACGATCGTACCTTAGGATTCATTTTCATTATTGGTGAATTCCTTTGCTTCAGTTGTCGATTATCACCTATTGGTTAACAATCTGTTGAATCCTATCCATGTTCGACTTCAATAACATCTATTCACATGGCTTGGATTGTACTGGTTCTTTGGGATTTTTTGACGAAGACCTTAAGTTCATATCTATGGACTAAGTTGTGCAAGATTATGTTGTGGTCATTTACATTGCTTCCAAATCTTTGAAGATTCATCATCATTGTATATTGTGGCTTCCATCCACCTTTGTAATATACATGGTCTTGTACCCGTACTATATGATGTACTCAAATATTGTAAAGGAGCTAGTGTTCTAGTATATTGAACATAGCATCCTTAGATATGACTTTGTATATGACATTATTATGTATTTGTTTTAGGTAGTACCTGTACTCCATTGGACTTCTGAGTTCTCCAAGATAATGATTATAATGTATTTTGGCCATAATTTCCCTCTAACCTCACACATTAGGGGGCATCTGTTATCAACCCAAATGGCACTTCTCCATATGAGTGCCAACATTCCTTATGTTGGTACACAAAAGGACATCTTAGGATTGAAGTTTGCCAAAACACTATAGATGGGCATGACATGAGATGCATTTACCCTTCAACCAGCTTGCCATATTATTTTTCTAAGTGTTGGATGGTGTATGAAACCATCTTCATTTCAAATCGCATATGTACGCGACTATTCCCATTGATAACTCGCGTACTATACGTGACTATCTCCATTGCAACCCGCGTACATCAACATACACGGGTTTCCTTTAAGCAAATCGCATGTCATACGCTGGTTGCCTATATTAATAGTCACATACATCTTGATTTGACATTAAAAAATATAAATCATGATTGATGGAGATTAGTTGGGCCCTAATCATTAACCATCCCAACTATCTCAATTTCCTCAACCTTCGAAACCACTCTATTTCCCAAAGTATAAATAGAGGCCTTGGGGAGGGCATTAATCAATCATGTTTGGATAGAAAAGTTATGCTGGTGGTATATCTTCAGAAGTCTTAGAGCAGGAGAACTCAGAGTCCTTTGGTTGTAGAGAAGTCCTTGTCTTAGGCATTGGGTTGTACTCTTATATCATTCACTGATTGTTAATAAAGAGAATTCTTCTTCCAACATTGTGTTGAGTCTATTTCATGTATTATGGTTGATGAATATATTTGATTATGCACTAGATATATTGTTTATCTAACCTGTCATATATACATGTATCAGATTGTACTTGGATAATTTGCTCTTTGTAGGTGAAGGAGGTGCATCCCTGGAAGCTTTGGAGAGAAGCAAAGCAGAAGAAGATCAAGCTTGGATCAACTATTGGTAATCGGGTGAGTCAATTATTTCTTCCTATTTCCTTTCTGTACTTTATTAGAGCTAATTGTCTGTAAGGTTAGTAGTAAGTTGGTAACCCCAGACCCTAGGTTACAAGGGTGTTTAATCCTGAACAACACCAGGTGAGGAGAGAATGGATTAAGGTAACTATATTCCAGATGAGGAGAGGAATGTTTTAAGGTAACTATGTTCCAGATGACAGCTTGTGACCATTTTATGAAAGATGATCATAAAGGAGTAAATTTTACCTATGGGTTCCCATGGATTGGATTACCAAGAAATACGGGGATCGCTTTCTAGTTATCTAGAATTTTTTCACTTGTGAAAGGAAGTATGACAAAGAATATCAATAACATTTCATATTACTACTCCATTTCATAGGAAAACAACCTCTGGACATGCCTTACTACCTTTTTAGAAGTCTAGTAAAGATGGTGGAAAAATAACAGTCACAAGGCCAAAAACTTTATCATTAAATCTTCCATTTTGGCCGCATAAATCTACTGGTACTAGAAGAATTTAAGAATTTAGGGAGAGAATGGAGCACCTTCCTATTCTTGGTCGGTTATGACCCTAAACCTATGAGATATATACTCACAAGGAAAAGTGTCTCTGACAAGGGAAGAGGAAGGATACCTAAGAGGAAACACTGTCCAAACATATGGGAGCCTAGCCAAGGTTGTAAAAGTTCCAGACAATCAAGAGAAAAAGGAAAAAAAATGATATTTACACCGGAGGTGACTAAGAAAACAATTCCCATAAATCCCTTGATGAGGTCAGCAACTATAAACATGGTTCCCACATGTAAAGAAACTATCATAGCTACAATTGAAACTCCCCCTCACACTCTCTATGAATCTCCTTTTTAGTTGGACGATGAAGAAACACCTGAAACCTAGTCCTCTACACAGAGAGAATATGTAGAACTCGAGATTAACCAGTTGAAACCTAGTTGCAAGAGGAAAAAGAAGAAAAATAAAGGGTTGAGGAAGAAAGAAAAAAATATAGAAGTAAGTTGACAAAGGAGATATATATGATAGAAGGTGCTTTACATGATAGTAAAAGGATATTGAAGAGAGGTTTTCCCCTTAGGCAACAAGTACCAAAACCTGTATAGGAGGAACAAATTATTATAAGCAGAAACACTAGTGGAAAATGAGAGATTAGTGACTAGGAGACTAAAAATTTTGGTCACAACAATTTTTTTCAAGGGATAAATGACCAAAATTGATAAATTTAAGTGAGTTAACTAAAAAATACCAAGATAAATGACCAATTTTGGTCACTGGATAAAAACCAATTGAAAATGACCAAGATAAATGACCAAATTTGGTCACGGGATATCTAGAATAAAAATGACCACATGACAATTGGTCATCTATCTGGTCATTTTTTATTCTTGCGATCTTCTTATCACTCCTAATTAATTAATTATGATTAATAACCAATGTAATTGCAAGGCATTCTTTGAAGGTGAAGTCCATAATTTTAGGTCTTCTTCCTGATTATCATTCCTTTTGGTAAGACAATAAAGATAAGGATAGTGGCCTACATTATCATGGAAAACAGTTTTGACATAGAGGTTAATTAATTAATATACGCTATTATACGTCACATTAATTGTTTTCATTAAATAACTTAAATTCCAGCTACGTCTAAGTAGTTTTTTTGATATAATGAAGTGTGCTCCAACTTGAAAATAATTACAATAAAATAGTTAATGTTATATTGTTACTCATGAAGTGTAAAATTTGTGATACCCATATGACTACTTAATTAAGGAGTAAACTAGTGAACCGACCATTTGCACTGATCAGACGATCTGGATCGCATGAGCGATCACGTCCGACGTTGCCGGCCATCCGATCGGTGCAAATGGTCGAGCAAATAGGTCCCAGCCTTAATTAATGTGTTTAAAATAAGTTTCATTGAAAATATATCATTTTTTTCATGTAGAAATTAATTAAGAGTATTTAATTGTTTAAAATTGTAAAAATTTGAAAGAACAATATTTTTTTGCATTTTTTTGATTAAAATATTTAAGAAACTTTTATTTGTCAATTGAAATACAATTATTTATATTGTCTTTCATTTGTCAAAAGCAATATAAATAATTGAAATTAAAACCCCTTGCAAATACGCAAGTTATATATATAAACCTACCACATATAGCTTTACTATTTATGCCCTTTTAATTGAAATTAAAACCCCTTGCAAATACCTAGGTATGAACCTACCACACATAACTTTACTATTTATTCCCACCCACATGCAACTAATGAAACTTTACACACTTCTTGCTCGGGCCTTTAAGTTAGACTGGGTTAACATTAATTGGTTGGTTGCTAATCTAATTTAAGAGCAGGTTGTCACAATAGCTTGAACAAAGCTTCCATGATAAAGGTTTATTTTTCAACAAATTTTTTTCTCGATAATTTATGTAAAATGATTTGACAAAGTTATTATTTATTTGGAAAAAAAATAAGTGAATTATTTTTGTTTTATTTCATTTGAATTGTGTTTTCTTTTAAAATTAAGATACAACATGAAAAGAATATTATAAGAAATATATTGCATCTATGGTATGGATAAAAGGGAAGAAGATGAATATTAATATTGCATCTATAGGATGGATAAAGTGAAGAAGATGAATATTAAACCACACAAACAAACACGTTACAACCGAAAAATAAAGCAGTGATAGCTGTCACTCTGTTCGTTTTGGCCAAGATAATTTGGAATATGATATAATTAAAAGGTATGAAGTATCCACCTTCTTTCCTCTTTTGAGTCGAGCCCCTTCAGAGCTGATCACCGCCAACATGATGAAGAGCGAGTCGCGTGGGGAAAATAGAGGGTTCATTTGGTGGTTTCACTTTCTTTCCCCATTTAGTCGAGCCCCTTCCAATTTGATCACTGCCGACATGATGAAGAGCGAGCAGCTTGGGGAAGAATAGAGGGTTCATACGGTGGTTTCCATATTGGAAAGCTTGTCCTGGAGTTTATTCTGGTAATTGCTGTGGTAATTCGCAGGAGATTTTGTTATTACAGAAATAGAATGTTGATGTTGGTTAATTGGCGGGAGGGGAGTGATATTGCTTGGGTTAATATATATCCACAAGTGATAGCCTCTACAATGGAGATGAAGAGGGCATAAGACCGGACGTGGAGGCTTTTGAAGAGGCGCGCAAGGACATCCTTAGTTACAGAGCTGAAATCCTCGGGTTCTTTCCAGGTAAGCCAAATTCTTCTGATATTTTTGCATCTAGTGTTAAACTATTAGGGATTAATTGTTAAAAATTTTATGGATACTCTCCAAGTATGCAAAAGCCTCAAATTGTCAAATTCCTCACCTGTAACTTCTGTTGTGCCTGTAACTTCTGTTGTGCCTCATGGAGGCTTTGTCTACTGCTGTTGCTTCTGTGTACTTTTACATACTAAATGGGTTTCCCTCTGAACTACAAGACAGTTTTATTAAAGATGTTTTAGAACTTCTAAAAGTGAATTTTAACAGTATACATAGAACCTAAACTCAATCTAGAAGAAGCAGAGAAGGCCCTCTATACTCAAGCTAAAAGAAGAAATGCAGTGAAGGGCTTCTATGTGCTGTTTTAAAATGTATGGTTTATGTTCAGTTTGTGACTGGATGGCTGGCTTCTGTGAATGGCACGTGAGCCCCATGTTCCCACCGATTGAAATAAGGGCTTCAAAGGGCTATTTAATTGTTAGTATGTATTCCCTAACTTTTAGTGGCAGAGTTATGAATTCAGGGATGTAGTTAGTTAATGTATGAGCCTCCATCGTTCTAGGGTAAAGACTAGGTGCATTTTATATAGATCTCCGTAGTTGGTGCCCACAAATTAGATAATTGTATGGTATCAGCTCTACCTTTGCTTTTCCTACAACTAACTCATTGGCTGGATCAACAGCGTAATCAACGGTGAAATCTAATGGAATGACTAAGGTTGGTAGCTTGTAGGTGTTGTTGCCTATGGATTTGGATATTTATATTCCTCTTATCTATATGTTGGATTCTAGCTTTTCTATTCCTTTAATATATGCTATTGAAATTGGTGCTTCAACCGGTATATATGCTTTTTCCCCTTTGCGAAAGCTAGTGCGTATAGGTAAAGGGATTATTAGACTGGCAGTAGCCCTCATCATCAGCAGGGCATAGTGCCCATTTTATATATACCGAGCCTATAAGGGATAATACCGAGGCTAAACGTAGATAAATCACTGCCCTAACTAGAACCCTTGACTCCTACAGAATCCACTACTCACAACAACTCCTGTTTTTTATTATGAGACGGGACTCCTTTACTTGCACACTACTTACTGGTAGTGCTACAGGATCAATACTAGGACTGGCTCTTTGAAGAATGTTGGGAGTCGTGCTCAATGAGATACTTTTGACTATGTTTTATACTTGTCTATCTCTATATCTATTGATGATATATTAGCTATCTTACTAAGCTCCTCACTCACTCAGCTATTAGCTTTATCTAATAAACACTAATAATAAAACCGTAGTCAGCTCTATATAACTATGCTACTTACTATGTTAGAGGTGCTTTAGGTTCCTTCACTGCCAATAACAGAAATAACTATGAAAACCCCACCACGTATGAGTCCAATCCCAGACCAACAATGGGATCTATGGAACATTATAGCAATCAGCCATGCACTCCAACTCGGACTTAATCTTGGTACAATGCATTGTCCTAGCCGTATCGGGAGTTGTGAATATTATGAAGTAGAAACAAGAATTTCAAGGAGCCCATTCATATTTGTCTTTGCAGTGGAGGATGATCTGAAGATATTAGTGGTGGTATAGCCGATATAATAATAAGATTATATTATGTCATCTCCTATGTCCACACACTTTCTTGATTCCAAATCAGTTAATGTTCACTCCACAATCTTGGAAAGGTGATCTCAAAATTGTTTATGACCTATGTCTTGAAAATGATAACAATTTAGATCCTGACAATTTCACCAACCACAACAGTAAACACATGCCTAGTTCCAATCCCTAATACAGGAACTTCAAACAGAGAATGCTACATTCTCTGCTGTAGTAACAATCAAATGCTTGATTTAAGGTTTGGACCTTTAGTTTTCCCTTAACACCTTTGAAAACCTTGAGGCTTGTAGTAAGTAACCATGTATAACAAATTTCATAATTGTCATCACAAGAACATAATAGTTCACTATTTCTTAGATGACAGAATAACACTTTTGAGACAACTATTATGTGCCGAGACAATTTCTTTTTGTTTGGACACTAGTCTTTAGATTGGAGTTAATCACTCCATTTATTCAATGAAGAACACTCATGGCTCAATTTCTTTAGTTCAATATCACGTAGCTGTTGCTAAATGCTATAGGAAGCAAAGCCTTATTCCTTTTATTTCTCTGGACTGTGACAAGTGGCTTCAATACCTTTATGTTTGATGAAGAATCCGTCCACCAACCTGATCTGTAACAAGGATGAGAATGGCCTGCTATAGGGTCTTGACCGGATCAAGAATTTGTTGCTAAGCCTAGATATTTTTATTTCACTTGGTGACTGTAAACCGCTCATAGAAGCCCCTGAGATGTTGTTTCATAGATGAGACCTGCGATAACATATGTTTGATACCCTTGGGGGATCAAAACAAGTGATGATGTGCATCTATTTTCCCAAAATTACCTATGGCGTTGTCACATGCAAAGTTGTTGGTATAGAATATAATTCTGAGGTTGATCTTTAAGTATACCAAAGCCTCCTAAGAGGGTCTAAAAATGTTATTTTTACCAGTCTTACCCCTTGATATGAACATAGGTTTTTTTTATAATAATATGCTTACAAATCATGTTCAGAGTTCTTCAAAATTTTGTCCCAAAACTTTATTTATGACTGCTTACTATTTTTTAGGGCCTAAGCATGCTCAATAGTGCTCAGATAGCCCAGAGAAAACCCAAATGACCACCCTTGCAAAACTGGGGTAATAGATGCCATGCATTTTTATGGTCCAAGTAAGGCAATATATGTGATTCCTCTCCCTCTATTATGAATTAAAATGGTCATGACTATAATATGACTGCTTACTGCTTTTTGATGGTGTAAGCATGCTATGACTGTAATAGGTGAGGATATGTTTTTAATTTATTTATTAAGGGTCTATGACAATTATATATCTCTATTATTAAGACTTCATTAGACTAAAATTACAAAATTGAGACTTTTTTAAAGATACAATACATTACGTAATATGTTGATACTCTAGAAAGGTTGTAGCCAATAGGCCAAAGGAGATTAAAAAACAATATTTTCTCATGCTATTTAATTAACTAATACCTAGTTGGTTTCAACCACCTTTTTTCAATTAGCAATTTATGCCCTTAATTTTGAAGCTTACCTACTCTGTGTATCAAAAGTCATGGTAATCAGTTCCAGTTACTTATGAAAATTATATAGTCCACATGATTGATTTTGTTGTTTAGGAATTTTATAAAATACTTAGATCATATTCAAATGTTCTCTAGCTGAGATGGTACTGTCAGGTGCATTGTTTCTCCAATTGTGTAATGAGATATCAAATATCATGATTACCCAATTGGGGCACAAATTTTAACTTTGAATCATTGATACAATTGGTGTAATTCTAAATTGGAGTTGTCCTCAGAACAATTTTCTGCAAACTACACGATATTTCATAAAGTACAGGTGAGATTTGCAGCCTCCAAATTTCTTTCCTTCGCTAATAGAAGGTAAAAGCTTGAATAGGTTTTATGGATATTTTCATTGTATCTTGAAGCAATGGCCATTCTTCCTCAGCTTGTACTATTGCAAAGATCAAGGACTATTGATAGTATGACTAGGAATTGTGTCTTCCTTCTATGGTATGCTTTTTCTGTATAATGTAGTATTTGGAAGTCTCCAGTTTCGATCATTATGCTTCTCTCATTAGAATTATGAAATTGCTTAGGATCCTGTGAAGCTATTTTGTTGCTTTTCTATTGATCTGGAATCTAGATTTTAATTCACATGATTCAATAGCCATAATGTGAAATGGACAGCCTTGACCTTTGGCACCTCCACAGATTTGATCCCAAGATTTTATGCAAGTTAAGAATTTACACCTGGAGCAGACCACTTCATTGTTGGCTCAGGACAGTTAGAACAATGCATTGGATGAAGCCCAAACTGTGGGTTCATTTCTGTCATATGCTTCAACACATGCTGCAATACTGTAACCCTACAGGTTAGACCCCAATAACTCAGGCTATCAAGATGGAAACACGTACCTCTTAGCTAACATATTGGCACTTTCTTGCACCATTCTCAGGCCTCTGTTGTGGGAACACAATATGCTGCTCTTAGGTTCATATTTATAATTTTAACACATTTTTTATGATCATGCTCATTTGCTTGGAGTATCTCCATTGTTATGATAATCTGTGGTCACCATACTTCAAGGAACACCAGAAATATCTTTATACAATACTCACCTTCCATGAATGATCATCAAACTACAAGTGTCAAACTTGGCTTTAAGAACTGATTAATCTTCTTCCAAGACGTGTAATCCATCAACCAAGGCATCATTATTCTGGAAATGATTTATACAGCAATTCTTTCTATATCACATTATAGCTTGATGGGCAGAGGAAGCAAGTCATTCTAGCCAGAACTTTCTCGTCTTTAAATGCCACCACAATTTGCCCACATAATGCCTCTGAACAAAATCTACTGCTATAGGATGCAAAAGGAATGGAGCATTATGTAGATCTGAATTGTTGGAGCATAACCAGTTGTTTCAAAATGGCTACCCAGAATTGTGGCATGCTACTGCACATGATGTAAGGGTGACTACCGTCAGGATGTTCAAGATCTCCCATAATTGGTGAGGACTGTAGGACCCCTCTCATGCTACAGTCCTGTTGTCTGCCTTTTTCGTTTGCTGTTCAAATGGCTGTAAGTGACTTGTCAATGACCTAGACACCTCTATGTGCCCTAGGATTTCCATTTCCTGAAATTTTATGAAAATACTCTGGAATTTCCCAAAACAGAAAATTCTTTGAATTTCTATGTTCTGGTATTCATCTTAACAATCGTTTGGCTAGTATTATTGAAATCTTCCTTTTTGAAAGCTACATGACATATCCCTAAGATGTACGATGTGTATCTTTCAGTTCCATGTTTGATTACAGCAAGCAAAGATGCATAATTGTAGTGATAGTTTTACTTCTCTCTGTTTTTGTTGCAAAAGTTTGATTCTTTCATTAGAAAAACAATTTCCAAAAGGCGGGGGGTAATGGCTCAATGTGATTCTTTCATTCACACATATGCTTATATAACTTTGTAGGCAGTATGTTTCATTCTTGAATGTGGAAATCCTATTCTGCATTGATAATTATTCCAGGGCTTCTTGGGTGAAAGGTGTACATACTGTCATGAGCATAGGAAAATTCTCATCATTCATATACTTTATTGTAGCCTATAGGTTATACCTCCTGGAATGGACTTCAGCAATGTTATAGTGCAAGATGAAAACACAGATAATGATTCTACTCAATTGCTTGAGTCTCCTTTATGGGGTGAGGTAAGCGGCAGGGCAAGGTTTAATTACTCTCCACCATTTAAGATTTCATATACTTGAAAATTTATAGTCGTCACACTGCATAATAGCATTTTTTTGTTTTTTAGATCCCACAGTTTTTGAACAATCCTTCAAAACCCATTATTGTGTCTCTTGCTCGACCTAATCCCAAGAAGAACATGGCCACTCTAGTCAAGGCTTTTGGTGAATGTGCCAAGTTGAGGAAGCTGGTAAACTTGGTATTTCTTCTTTTAATTTCTAAATTTAGCTTTTTCTTTAGAGGTATGTTTTTCTAAATTTTGAGTTTTTTTTCTTTTTGCTAGTCTTAAATGAGTCTTTTCTAAGTCACCGACTCTATCTTTGCCAATTTCAAGTCTGACAACATTGATGATGATACCCCGGTCGCTGATGATTTGGTATAGCATGGGCGAGTAACAGCATTATGGTTGTTTTTGGGCAGTTTTGAGAACATCTTCACCCTTAGAACAATAGTGATCAGACCTTTTCTCATATCTGGGCATGTATTAAGCAGTTCTAGGAAACAAGACAACCCTTAATCTCTACTGTGCAGATTTGATGTATATTGCAACCTCCAAAGAGCAAGATGAGGCATGCTGGGCTCATTCTGGGCTGATCTTAGTATATTGAAGACATATTCTGACCTTTAAGGAGTAGTAAATTTTCTTCAATCTCAAGTCTGGGAACATTCTTTGACAGCCTGGGCATGCTAGACATGTCCCTGTGCCTTCCAATAGCAGTTAACAGTCATAAAACCTTGTTTTTTTCAAATTTGGGCAATTTTGAGTAGGTTCTGGGTATGCATATGAGTGAAACCAGCAGCAAATCATGGTGATTATCAATTCTGGGAACATTGTAGACAAGTACAGTGGTGAGGAAACAAGTCTGAGAAGTCTTTTGAGGGAGATCATCAGTAAAAGGGATTTGAATAACCATGAAACTCAGTTCTGAGTGTAAACAGCAGCATCCAAACAACAATGAAGGAACAATCTGAGCAAATCCTGTGGTGGAAACAACAGTAACTGACCTATGATGTAATGTTGGATATCCTCCTGACAACTTGTAATAGGTTGGCATAATTGAAGACCTATTTATCAACAAACCTGGGTGAATAATGTGGGAAATATGGTGCACTGGAGAGAAAACAAGTGCCCAACCTTCATAAATTATATGGTATAGAAGAGGTAGAACCACCCCTTACCTCACAGCCACAGTATCCTGAAGCAGCAAACTGTTGGATACCTTTTCTAGCCCTAGGTGAAAGTGCTCTCTGTTAAAGAAATGTAACTGCAAAAGATATTCTATTTTCTAACATAGAAGAAATGTAACTACAAATCCCTCTGCCTTACAATCATAACAATATTTATTTATGGGCTCAGATTTTAGTGCAAATGTCCCAAGTCAGTGTGATTTGGTTCCTGTACAGTGGACTGATGTTTTTCAGGAATTTGTGTTGGTGAAATGGATACTGGCCATTTTTGTTCAATTTGAAGTCTTTATTTTTTCTGTTTGATGTGTTATTTCCTTGAAATGACTTATCAAAGTATTTCCTCTAATATTTCGAGGTACTTGGGTGGAGCCTTTGATGTAGATTCATTGGTATAGAATTTTTTACATCAGCTTGCAGGCAACTTGGCCATCATTGTAAATGTATATGACACAACCAATAAATATTTTCCTATGATGATGTATGGTACGGGCTCTAATAGCCACCACATAAGTGAATTGGATTTTGGAGATCCTGATAGAAAGCATGAACTGCATTGCTAGTATGTCTTGTGAATTTTGAATAGTCAGTGGTGTGTAAGGAGTTTTATCGGATGACATTTCTTGTGAATTTTCACATGATCTGTGTGTGAGGAATTCAGATTGTCCCTGGATTTGAGTTCCTTCAAATCATTTTTATGGGATTGGCTTTTGAATCCTTCTTTGAATATTGAATTTGGCACAAGGGATCTACTTGGTTTAATTTCAATGTACTATCAGATTGTTGCCTTTTGACAAAGAAAAATACTAAGTCCTTGGTTATTTTGACAAGGAAAAATACTAGGTTCTGTCTGTAGTTTTGTAGATTGCTTAGACCATCTCTTGCCTGATTCAAGTAACCATAATAAATTAGAGTTGGTGTAAACATATTATGGAGAGAAATGCACTATATTTGATTGGCAGTTATGCCCTTACTTTGCTATAAAGTGGAATAAGAGAGTACATCTCCTACATTGTTAATAATTTCGGCTATATGAAGAGAACTAAAATTTTTTTTTTCTAATTAGTTAAAGGTTCTCTTTGAACTAAAATGCATACAAACAAGGAAACCAAACACATAGCTGGGTAGAAACAACATTGATGACAATTTCAGCTATATGAAGACAAATTCTGCAGGGATTGAGATCCTCACTAGGATTAGGTATTGATTATTTTAACTGAAAGATGTATGCTGAATATTGTTTTTTAATCAAGGGGAATTTTACAAGTAGGAAGGAACTCGTACTAAGCCTATATGCATGTATGGAACCGTGCCTTTGGTATCCCCTAATCATGTTTCAAAACAAATATCAGACCATAAATATTTTAGATTCACTTTACATTAGCTGGCATCTTGTTTTTGAAAGTACATTTATTTTGTTGATTCCAAAGGTGAGGTATGAAAGATGATTAAAATCAGAATCATATTATTTATTTGAACCTCTTATGTTTATTTCATCAGGTCCATCCAGCAGATGTGAACATCATAATCCTGATGATACTTTTGTCACCATCTGCCAACATCATATATGTAGGGTCTGCTTAAAGTCTAATGTGGCATCTATAATTGAGAACTCAATGGATATGTCAAAACCCTCATATGTTTATCTCAGAGTACAATTGCAATGCCCAAGGTAATGTATAAGCATCTTACAAGGCATTTGTGGAAACTTTTGACTGGTTGTGCTGTTTTTACCTTAAACATGGCAGTTGGAGTTTAGGCAATCGAAATGCATCTAGAAAAGATTACACATTTAAGTTTTTTCACACCAAATTTTGAAAAAGATCAACTTATGTTATCATATTTCTTGGACCTTGTTGTATTGATATGTGTATTTTTCATGCCAAGTAAACTAACTAATTAATACTCCTCAAAAAAGGAATTTTCACTACAAATCTACCTTCAAAACTACATGATTAATTTCTGTCGCAAATTTGTCTTACATCAGTTATATGAGGACATTATTTTGCCACAATTGTCTCACAATTGTCTTCTATCTCACACTTTTTGGAGGAAAAACATCAACTGTCTCACAATTGTCTTAGGAAAAATGATTCTAGAAGATTTGAGTGGGCATTGAGGTGCCTGAGGAAAGTTCTCAAAGACTTGCATTAGACAATGATATTGCCAAAATACGTGAAGTAGATTCAACTACCATTAACATGGCAAATGCTACTGAAAAGTGCTTGGTTGTCCTCTTCAACAAATCTTAAGCATCTTCTCTTTTCTTACGAGTTAATTATTCTCTCCTGTATTTCTTTGATATGATAGTGATTTTCTTGGATATGTTAAGCTCTTGTATTCCCCATATATTTTGTACTTGTTAACTCTGTTTTTTCTCAGGAAAAGGGAGAAATTTTCTTAACTGTTATATTTGAGAAAATATATTTATATTTCTTACTATGTGGTAGGTGTGGACTGGAGCTTAGTAAAACAAATTTAGTTGAGCTGCTTGATGTTGATACTGTGCAAAACTATGAGAATTCACTGTGGATTGCTTACAAAAATATTTACGGTTCAATGGTGAGGTCGGATATGATCAATTGTATCAGGTATCAACACAAGAAGGAAATATTATCTATGAGGATGTCTTCCAGCAAAGGAAAAGGTATGCAGCTTTTATGTTTTAACAGTGGGGAAATAAATCATGAATTCAAGCTTGCAAACTGGAAATTTAAATCTAGAGGATTATCTCCTTTTTGATGAATATAGATAGCAAGGGAAGACGAATCAGTTGTTATTTTATGGCCCTCTTCATCCAGAACTACCACAGATGTACATAGATAATTGAATTCTTGTCCTCTATTTTCTTTTCTTTCATCAGTTTCCATACTGAATAGAGGTTTTACAGGGAAGGAAAAGACTGATGATGCTGTAAATCAATTGGAGAGTCTACTAAGGGATGGAAATGTGCATTCTCCAGTCTTTTCTGCATGTACAGAATGTGACTTTTCTTAGTGTGCTGCATGTGGGTTGTCCAATTCCCAGTCTGAAAGAAAAGGAAGGAGAGGTACTCATGTTTGCAGGGAAGAAGAAAACTACAGAATCTATGGGATAATGGCAGATCTTGAATCAATTCATACTGAGTACACCAAAGGAACTGTTAACTCTAACGAGTATGCAACAGGAAATGTGAACTCTAATGAGTATGCAGCAAGAAATGTCGACTCTAAAGAGTATGCAACAGTAAATGTCGACTCTAATGAGTACACAATTGGAAATGTCAACTTTCATGAGTATGCTACAGAAACTGGTAACTCTGATGACTATCCCACAGAAAGTGTTAACTCTGGCTACACCACAATAGCTGTTAGCTCTATTGAGTATACCCTAGTGACTGTTAACTCTAACAGCAACCTTGGCATTGCACCTCATGATTTTGATCATGACTTGACAACTATAGTATCAATGGTTGGCTATTGGTCCCCTTTTGATAGAACAAATCATGGGAAGAAAATTGTCTGGAGTGCTGGTACTAGATTTGAACAGTCTCATGGGTCTCATCCTTTCTTAGGTTTATTAGCCTATGTTCTTCTGAGTAAGGAAAATATTCTTAACCGGGTTTTAGAATACTTTATGATCAATGATTCCATGTTAGACATATGTGCAAGGAACAAGCTCTGTCATCAACTGGTATCCCTGTTGACA
Source organism: Pseudotsuga menziesii (assembly GCA_001517045.1). Classification (NCBI taxonomy): domain Eukaryota; kingdom Viridiplantae; phylum Streptophyta; class Pinopsida; order Pinales; family Pinaceae; genus Pseudotsuga; species Pseudotsuga menziesii. Next base: position 41,027 of record LPNX011070168.1, on the reverse strand, counting down.
GCTATGAAACAGTATCCGGATCTCCTTTCAATATTGATGGGATCTTGCCTAGAAAGTGACAGAAGTGATAGTTCCAATCATAACATTGGAAGTGATGGTTCTTTAATTGGTAAAATGAAGAACATATATGATCAATCCAAAATTATCATGAGAAAATTCCCAGGAGGAATTGATGGCAAAAATGTAGAAGCTGATGTTGGCATTGCAAAATGTCTCTTGGAATGCTACGAGGGATTGGCAGAAGCAACTCAGAACCAAAAATCTATCATACCATGGATAATATCTGTTTTAGATGGGGAAGATACTAAAATGACAGAGTGCAGTGAAGCTAATTCAGATCAGTCAACATCTACTTCAGTGAAGGAAAGCCCCAATGATGAAACTTGTCCAAATCAACATAAGAAGGCTTTGATGTATAAAAACAATTTGAATCCACTCCAATTCCCGGACTGTTCCTTGATTGCGGCGGGTTTTCCACGTCACTCATAGTCACAACTTCACTGGGTCAGGAGCAAATCGTCAGAGCATTGATAATACAGGTGAGCACAATAAAAAAAGGATGATATATATTACTATACACCTTTGAAATTCACACTTGATTTAATACTTCATTTTTGGAAATTGCTTTGGTCACCTTGATAATTTTATTTCCTTGATATCTACAAGAGAATCATGTTATTTTAAGCATTTGACGAGTTTTGGAACCATTCTAGAACATAACTATTGTATAGTCAACAAATATGAATCATTTGGGCATATTTATTTAAAACTGGGAGTCACTGACAGTGTAAATTCTCCTTCCTTTTGGCAACCACTATAGATCAATATTTGGAAACTCTGAGATCTAGTTGCCTCCATTGAGGATGGTACAAGAAGTAGCAGTGAAGCTTGATGAATTGATTTCTCCCTTCAATTGTCTAATTTTTGGTTCTACATATATAAAAGTATTCTTGCAGTTTCCAGAATCCATAGCATTTACTTTCTTATTGATAATAACACCTTTATTGGTTTTATGTCCACTCTATCCACCTGCAATATGTCTGTCTTATTTGAGCAAGGCAACTTTTTGTGACTTAACATCATAGTAGTTTAATATAATAAAGTCATGATTCTCTCTAGTTCTGCAGAGAGAAGGATGCACAAATTTTAGATGCTGCACTTGGTCTATATGGATTTTGTGATAATAATGTTTTCATAGTTTAACACCCTACCCTCCCTTCTTTTGGGGCAAGTTGTAAATCACTTCTGAATAGCTTGTGCTGATCAATTTATGTGTTGGATGATCATGTTCCATATCACATTTTGAATCATTACAAGAGTTTCTTTGGAGTTGGTTAAATATATTTGGGCTTCTATTTAAACTTACCTTCTTTTGTACCATAGATGATTTCATACTGATAAGAGTTCTATTTCATTGTGATATGCTTCAAAGCACGGATTCAGATGATGAGGTGTTGTTTGATACCACACAAGGTCTAATGGAAAGGCTTGCAATAGAAGAAATATATGAATTTTCCATGGTAATACCAATAAGAAACCTTGTAAATGTAGTTCTTAGAGAATGTTAGTCCATTGGTTTTGACTGCTATGTTGTCATTTTTCCACTAAAAAGATGAAAACAGAAGCTAGGATTATGGAGGGTGATGTAGGTAAAGCACTTTGTCGTGAAGCTGTAAGAATAAATCCCCCTGCACTTGTAATGGGAACAAGAGGAATGGGGATAATCAAGAGGTAAGACCCTTTTATTTTGAATACTCTGCATCTCCTTGTAAGCTTAAAGTTGTGTTTAAAAGTTAGAGCATATCTGAAATGCGAGTATGCTATTTTTGGTTCAAATGTTTTGTTGTTTCTGACATCTTCTATGGTTTGAAGTGTATTGCAAGGGAGTGTGAGTGAGTACTACTTTCACCATAGCAGCTTCCCTATAGTGATTGTTCCTCCCAAAGGTAAAGTTCATTTACATTTTGTTTTCTCCTTATCAAATTGAAAGTAGTTGTTATGCATGGAGGTCTGGACCTACATACAACATTCTGTTTTCATACAGAAACTTGTATCCAAATCATGTTGTTGGTTTTCAAAAGGATTCAACCTGCAAAAAAGTAGCAGTAAATATAGTTTCACAATCAAGTGTGTTGTTTATCATGAAGTCTACGAATAGAATAACAATATAACCATGATTATGATAAACAATCACAACAGATCAATAATATTATCATCAAACAAAATAACAGTAATGAAATAATGAAAACAATAGCAACACACACACTCTAGTGTTTGGTCAAGCTTGTGCCAACAGGGTTGCTGAGCTATAAAGACCAGGAAATCCAGTGTGTTAATGCAATATAGTAACATGGTGTGAATGAGTCAGATATGCCAAAAATACTAGGCACTTGTGCTTCCCCTTGTTCTTGCTTATGCCATTCTCTTGCTACTTGTGCTTCACCTTGATCTTGCAGACAAGATTATTTTACCTTATACAAACGAGTAGTCTGAGTGACTCTAAGATCTAGCTTCCTCCATTGAGGATGGTACAAGAAGTAGCAATGAATTCCAAAATAACTTGTTTGAGAGTTCCAAAATAGCAACATATTTATTAAAGCATAGGCCTTCTGTCTTGTTGGTACATTGTCTTTTCTATTGGGTGTTTTGGGGTTTAATTGGAGGATGGTTTGTATGTATTGTGCACATGTCAATGCAGTTTCATATTGCTACAAATAAGTTGCATATTTTTGGTCTCCCAACAACTATAAAATACCTGTGTTCATTGTTAAGTTTGTTTTTTCACGCACGCTCTCTGATGGTGTTTTGGCTGTCGCTATGTTTCCCTTTAAAAGTTTAAAAAGTTTAAATTATGAAGTATTATGTCTTTATATCCATGGCAGGGACAATCAAGAAAAAATTCAGTTTCTTCAGTTCTTGTGGCACCCCATGTCAGTAGTACACGCAAGGCTTCTAGCGATCATCTTGCACTTAATATAGACATGGACTCTGATAAGTCAACTTCAGACCGTGAAGATGATGAGAAAGGTTGAAATTGTTGTTCTCTGTTTACTCTACAATACGAGTTCAATATTAATACTACCAATAAATTACTACATTCATTATCTGGTGATTATGGCTCAGGTCATGTTTTCAAGTCACTCACATCAACTGGGATCATTCCAAAGTCTACAAGATCACTAGCAGACCGGATTGATGGGATCTGGTAACCTTTTAAACTTTAAAGATATTTTCTTGCATTTGAATGAAATTGTTTTCAATTCTATTCATGCTTTGGCAAAGATGGAAATAAATGTCTTTTGAACCAGGGTTTCTAGTGGGAGTATGCTAATGCGACAACCTACAGCAAGGATGGGTATTATAGTTTATTGGGTTGTACTACATTTTTGGATGGTTGTGACATTATTGTAAAAATAATTCACTAGTGAGCTTGGCTGGTTATACAACGGCAACGTGAGGTGTCAATATGTTGAGGTATATAGTAATGATTCCTGCTATCTCTACTAAAAGCTAGAAATACATCTTACTTGTAACTCATTTATGATTATTTCTCAGTGTTTCTAGGTATTTCATGTAGTTACTAATGGACATTTTAAATTCAACCAGTACAAATGGAGTCGGAAATCACAAAGATGTGCTCCACAAACAGGAACAGGTCATTTTTTATTTTATGTCAAGTGATTTTAATATATCCTAGCAGGGACTCAGCTCATGTCACATGAATTTGGTAGGATCCTGTATTTCATATGATCAATGGAAGATATGATTCTGTATTTCTATTGTTCCTATGATCATCCTTGAGTGTAGATTTAATTTCAAATCTAAACTTAGTTCCAAGTGTAGATTCAAAGGAAACCTATTTTGATTTGGTTCCCAAGTTGGACGAGCATCAAATTCATTGTCTAGAACACAAGTTATCATGCAAGTACTGATGGGATGCATCCTGCACATTTTGCAAGGTGTTTAATTTACATCATATTTTCTTTGCAAGGATAGCAATGCTTTGGGGAGGAAAGCTTTCTGCTGTCATTGTTGTCTGATGCCCATTCCAAGAATGTAGGACAATAGGATTTCAACATTTGTTTTTACATCGATGATTCTTTTATGCTAATTTTAGTAGTCATAACAGTAGTACTGTTCTATATTTTGTTCTCTCAAGGTGGGTTTCAACACCCCTTATTTTGTTTCAGCCAGCATTTGTTGTTTTAACATGTAAAATAAAAATATAATATGGTATGAAGGCCATAAATTATAGTTATGAGGTAAGCATCAGTGACTATGGCTAAGCAGCTACTTCATTTTGTTCATAGTGGTTCTATTAATTTTTTCTTGGTTACCATGTATTTTGATGGTTATATACATCAAGGAGCGAGTGCACCAAATTGAAAAATGTGTAGCAATTCACAGAAGAAATGGTAAGAGTTTGATAAATGTCCAAGTTCCCTGTTGTCAGGGTCATCTGGTCAAGGCAATGAGATCTGTGAGTATATACAAATCATTGAAATGTTAAGATTCCAAAAATTTTAAATCAGTGGAAGGTAATAATTTCATATAGAGTGGAACTTGATGAAACAAATAAGACACATATCTCAAACAACTGTCCATTGCAGTCGTGAACAGTGTTTATCCTTGTAGTTGAGAATATCTGGCCATGGAACTGTTTTATAATGTTGTGGATGCATCTGTGTAGCTCATGACCAGTGTTCCACAAACACCTCACACTAATCTACAGATCGCATTAGCTTTTCTATTCATATTGTGGTAACCTTATTGGATGGTGCTCATTTCATTAGTAGCCATTGAATTTGTTATTATTGGCATGCCTCATAAAATTGACAAAAACAATCTAGTAAAAATATTGGTCATATGAAAATGACCAGATGCAAAAGTGGTTTCACAATCAAATGCTACTGCCATATCTTGGTGGAGATGATATTTGTCATGAAGAGTTTTTCAAAATGATGAAAGCAATAGCAACACACACACTATAACACACTTGGATTTAAATGGGAAACCTGAGTAAGAGGAGGAAAACCCACTGTCGAAATGGCATAGCTTGGTTATATTTGGGAGAATAAGAATACACTAGTACAACTAATAGCATAAGTTAGTAATAGAGATAATAGCTAACCTATTCAGCTTGGGACTAGGTCTCTACATAGCCTAAGGTTATTGACAATATCAATAGATTGATCAATGAACCTATCTAATGGTTTGTTTGATCTTGACAATATTGATCATGCACTTTATTTATAAATTATTACATTGTTTGTGTCGATACCTTATGGGCTTTACTTACAAAAAATGGGGAGCATTCCCACACAACAGGCTTATATAACATTGAACATTATATTTATCTAAATGTCTAGATTTCAAAATATTCTACCAACTCTTATCTATTTTGTGCTATTTTTACAGAGGCTGGTGACCAATCAGTATTACAGAAATCCGTCCAGATCTCTATTTCACATGGACACAAGGAAGCATGCTTGCATTTGGTATGATTTTAGTGCCAATCTCAGGTGATTGTGGACTAATATATTTGTAGAAATTGATTGTGTGTATGTGTTGAGCACAAGTGACTCTAAAGTTTATCAAATCAAAAGTTCATATTTTGAAGGCAAAGTTTATCAGATCAAAAGCACAGGCCATGACTGATGATATTGAGGTTGTTTCAAACAATTTTACCACTGGTATGCAGATATTACATTCCTAGAAGTCTTTTACTATTAGGAAACCTGACTGTCCAACATGCCAAATGAGTTCAAATGGAAAAAAAAAACAAGCAGTAGTTCTTTTTAAATTCGTGATTATAATTCATAGAAGTATTTTTTTGCATATACTAGTATATATGATTTTATTCTAAAGTGGCTAGGTTGTATGGGTGTGGTTCATGTATGAATGTCGTTGTGTTGATATGGCATGTCACTAGAATATATATGTATATATAGATAAAATTCATGAATTTTTTTGAGTGAATATAAAGTGAATTTTCCAGAGTCCAGAGTCCAAGAAAGAAAAACTCATGAATTTTTTTTATTATATATAGATATAGATGGTAAAATACGATGGTTGTTGGCTTGATTCCTAAACTATGTCATGAACACTTTGAGGCTGACAAGTTAAAAATAACTTTTTATAATTTTCGTTTGTTTATATACAAATATATGTTTGAAACAAGGATAAGGTAGGCATGTAGGAAATTGGGAATGTTGATGCTATTTGATGGGTTTTGATTATACTGGTGGTTGAGTATAACATCACAATAGTTTGATGGGTTTCTAAATCATTCCTTAGTTTCCATAGTTGTCATGTCATTCACTAAACACATGACATATAGGGGTGAACTCCTTCACAGATTGCACTATGTATGTAGGTTTCTACCTATGCAGTTGAGCATAATTGTTTTGTGGATTCGTTGATTATCTTTCCTGTTGAAATCCATTTCCTAGTTTAGAGCTGAGTTTAACTTTTCTTGGGTACTAAATAGTTGTAGATTTATCCATTCAAGTTTAATTTTAACCAATTCTTAAATTGAATTTGTTAGATTAGATTTTATTATTTTGCGCATGATCTTGGTTGTAGATTTATCCATTCAAGTTTAATTTTAACCAATTCTTAAATTGAATTTGTTAGATTAGATTTTATTATTTTGCACATGATCTTGGTTATTGTTGTTAGCTGTTGAACAAGATAAATAATTTGCTTCATTGTTTTTCTACTTTACAAGTGATATTTTTTTATTGGATTTTGCAGGAGTGAGCTTAACTTATAAGTGGGCCATTGAGTATGAAGAGCCTGCTATTGAAGATTTTCCATTTAGTATGAAGAACCCGATGTTAAGGCTTTCAAGCTGCTAAGTGTGGTTTTGAAGCTACTGACGTGGGATCTAAGTATGGTTTTAAAGCTGTTGACGTGGGATCTAAGTATGGTTTTGCAGCCAAGTGCAAGTATGATGATTT
>LPNX011070168.1:0-33593 GCA_001517045.1 Pseudotsuga menziesii | reverse complement strand
AAAAGACCGTAAATTAGCCACCAGCGATCACCAAACCAAAAGTGGTCATTGATATGCAGATTTTGGTCATTTTTTTGGTCACTAATCTCTCATTTTCCACTAGTGAAAAGAGGGTACTTAGAGAAGAATTACAAATTTTCAAAAGAGGGGAAGTGTCGGGGGGGAACCTAAAGCTCTTGGATGAAGTGGCTTTTCAAGAGGAGAGACACCTCTCTCACATCCTAGCCACAATTTTGATTGAATACAGGTGGTACTCAAGAATGCACATTTTGGATAACTGGGGTTTCTTGAAGATAAGCACTAATTTTTGGGAAATCAGTACATGTTACATGGGAAAGGAGAGTTCTCAGAAAAATCAAATATTACTAAAATGAATAACAACACATTCAACAATAGGAAAACAATCTTCTTAGCGAAGGTAATATACCACCTAGACCCTTCTCATGTAAAACTCCAGCATTCAGGTTTTCATTAGGGGTTAAGTTTCATTTGAAGTTTTAAACAAGTGGGAATTTAGGGCACATGCATGGATGAACATCAAACATAAAAGAAGTAAAATGACATTGTTTTAGGCCCCCAGAAAATTAGGAATTTAAACTAGTGTGAAACCCTATATTTTCGGTAGTTTCATTAGCTCCTGTAGCATCTGCACACCAAAAACAAAGAAATTGACTATGAAATTTTTGTATCTCAACTTTTGCAGTTCGTATTGTGGGAAATAACGAGAGTGCACTATGAAAATCACTAAAACTAGACTTCTGTAGATTTTATCTTGGGAGACAGCTAGGACATGTTATAGGAGTTGTTGAGTGGGATAGAATCAGCTTGATCCTTAAATTTTGGGCATCTCAAAGGAATCATATCTATGCGAAGAAAATATGAACGAGTGGTGGAGGAAGTTGGCTTATTTCTCAGTTTTCATCATCAATCAGTTAACAAGTGATTCTTATTAGATTAAATTAACTCGACATTCGTTTATGAGCCGTAGTCTAGACCTATGGTTAAGTTTCACACCTGGCAGAACATCTTATACTTTTCATATTTTTGGGAAGGAAATAGAGGATAGGTGGCAATTTGTTTCTAAATATAGGGGATTGATTCTAGAAGCTCCAACAACTCGAGACAACTTGCAGCCTATTCTAGTTTTTGTGGAAAGAATATTTCTTATTTTCTATTTTTGTAAATGTTTGATAAGATTGGCTCAATGAGAGAATTTGTATATATTTTCAAGTTTTCAATGTCATAGTGGTTGGGATTTTGAGAGAAAAAAAAACTCTTGAATATTCTATTGGTATTTTTTGAGTTTAATGAAATATATCAATGCAGAAGTACTAAATGCATTGACCAAAGATTCATGTGTTGATATTTCTTTAGTCTTTTTTATCCTTCATAAATGTGTGTCTTTCTGAGTTTTTCCATTTTTATGTGTTATCTTCAAAGTTTGAATGAAAATATTGTATTCAAAACTCATCCTTGGCTTGATGCTATGTTGCAGCTCTTTCAAACAAATTTTTGGTTACCATTTTCTCAAAATTTAGGGTAGAATTCATCATTGGATGCTATGATTTAATGAACTTTATTCCTCATTTCTGCCCCCACGCCTTAGCAATGTGATTTACTCAGAGATATTAGTTATCTTGCATCTCCTGCGTTAAGCATTCTACAACCATTCATTGATCATCCTTATGATTGTTTGTTATCTTGTTGAATCCATTCCCATTGGGGTTTTTCCCTTGATCCCACTACTTCAAAACGTACAAACCCTAACCTATCCACAAAAGATCTATCCATTTCCTTGATTATACAACCAACCATTAGGAATATATCATCTAGAATGTAAGTTGTACATGAGATCCATATGTGGATTGGAAGGGATATCTTCAAATCTACAAGTTGGTTTGAAATAGTTACCTCTTCCCCTTCGTTCCATAGTCAACAGAGTTTGTAGAGTGATAACAATAATACTCCATTATTACCAATTATCTCCATCAAATCTTGGTGCTTCATTTTGAGAATATATTTCCTTTCCACCCATATGTGCACAATGATCTACCTTCTAGTGATTAGACTTATTCTAAATGAACATTCTCTAATACCAATTATTGGACCCCAAGTGATACTGAGAGGGGGGGTGAATAAGGATCATCAACTTTTTATACTTTCAAACATTTGTTATATTACGCAATCTTTAATTAAAACATAAACCATATATCATAAGCAATATTATATACAAAGAACATTGTGCAAAGGATATATAGAGAAATATTATATATAAATAATAATCTTATTACAAATCATGCAAGAGAAACCAATGTAAAGAACAAGTGTAAGAACCCACTCACTAGTTTTGTTGATACCAATAAGGCAGGAACATAGATTCCTTGCAAGCACCAACTTGCGTAGTAAAGTACACACCAAAATTTCCAAGCACCAACATATGGAAGACACCAATATTCTATACTTCCCTACCCTACTTCCTAGATAAACATTTGTTGTTATACACCTTGATCACAGTCCACTCTATGCTCTTTTATCTACTTTGTTTGTTCTGCAAATATTGTTGAACATACTAAGCTTCAGAGTTCGAACTCTCTCTGTGAAACCATTCCTTGAATATTTATGCATGTATGTTCCCTATTCAAATGCTCCTTGAGATTCCATCACAAATGCTCCTTATTTATCTATGTGACTTCTCCTTGTATATTTATGTGTCTATGTGACTACTCCTTGTATACATGTCCAGTTTTCTCACATTCTTCCTCAAGTCATACTACGATTGATTCCCCTGAGCATTTCACCTAACCCCTTATTAATTCTTGCACATGATCTAGGAACTAGGAATCAAAATCAGCAAAGAATTATTAACAAATACTCATGAATCGGAAAATATCTGGATCCAAAATAGGTATCCTCTCTGTATATTTTATAAACAATAATAGGTTACAATTTCCATGCATAGCAATGGCTTAACTCCATGAAGAATTCGAATACCTAAGGAGACAATTCGAATTCAGTGAGTGAGTCTAGCTTAATTGACTCTAAACCATTAAATCTCACTCAGTTAACCACTTGACCAAAACCCTAATTGACTCACCAAACCCTAACTGAAGTCGGAGTGCAATAAATGACTGAATCTCAACTGAAGGAGATCAAACACATGTCATAGCAATCCAACCATCAAGTGCTAGTGCTGCATGACTCCAATGAACCCCGATGAGGTTAACTGAAGCTGAACTGGCCATCAAAAGTTGGTGGAGGTGCCTTGTTGACTCCAGATCATTAAATAATAATAAATAATCATTAAATAATCATTAAATAATATATTTAATGAGAGGAGGCACCCTAACTGATTGTAACCACCAGTTAGCAATTAGGTGCATTAATATCACTCAGATCACCCCCGGAGTGCTCCAGTTAGCCTCCTTGACTGTAGGAGAAGGCTAAGTTAGCCCCCTTGACTGTAGGAAGGTGTGGGTGTGACTGGATGATGGCAATTAATGCTCCACTGATGTCAATTAAACTTAAGATAGTGGTTTAACTAGGCCAATTTGACCGAAAGAGTGTGTATGATGATAGATGTCTCCAACACTCCCCCTTAAGCTATACTCAGGAAAAGTTAGAAAAAATAGATGCATAAAATGCTAGGGCCCTGGAAACAAAGGCCATAGGTCACCCTGTACAATAAAGTAACTGCTTAATATAACCAAGGAAATGGGGAAAACCTCATGGGAAAAATACCCCCCCTCAAACTAAGCAGTAAATCAAGAATTGGTTCTTCTATGCAGCAGCATCCTGAAACTGTGCATGTGAACCTCTGAATCCAAACTAAATGAATATTCCTGTAGGAATCTTCCACTTTGGAAGAAGAACAATGCACTCAACTGAATCAGAAATATAAGCAGTTGCACGGTGAAAACTGGACCCATGTAGAGCAACTGAAATCATATGAAGAGAGAGCAAAGGTTCTTGAGGATTCAAACCATGTGTGGAACACTCAAGAAATTGATATTTTTCAGCCTTGAACAGAAAACTATGAGTGGTAAAATCAGCCCCAAATATTAGGAGCAAGTGTCCAAGCGGATGCAGAATGTCTTCCTCTTTACTAGTTCTGTGAGGAGATGAGCTTGTGACCAATGGTAGAGAATCCCTGGGACTCTGGAGAGTGAATGCTTGAGCTCCATAATCTGATATAGATTCTGAAATAGCTAATGAATCACAAAATAGAATATCAGCAACCTCATAATAGAAAACTAACACCAAATCCCCATAAGCAAAATTGAAGAAGAACTGCGGTACTTGATTTTTCACATCAGAATTGGTGAGAGCAGCTACAAGCATGACTGAAAGCTCTTGGATTTTAAAATATGAAACAAATAATATCATATCAGAATGTAAATCAGATCTAAATAAGTTCACAACATATCCAAAATTGTGAAATGAAATCAAATCCCCAGCAGCAGTTTTGTAGGAGACTTGTGGTACTTGTTTCTTCACACCGTTGATGAGAACAGCTACAAGCAGTACTGAAGGTTTATGAACCTGAAATTTTGAACCAATAAATATCAAATCAGATCCAAATAATATCATATCATATCCAATAAGTTTCATATCAGATCCAAAATTATGGTCAACCGAGATAGTAGATGCATAGTTTTCTTCTTCTTCAAAATTCTGAATTTTGGTGCATGCAATCCTGCAGGGTTTTGCTGGAAGATCTAGATCATGGGGAGCGAATGTTTCACTCTTATAATCTGATATTTCTTCCAAAATATCCAATTTTTTACATATTTTCACTCCAGAAGCAACATTAGAGGAAGACCATTCAAATTTCTCCTCACTTTCGGAAGCAATTACTGGTAAATTTTGCACATAATTCAAAGGAAAATCACCGGTGAATGTTTGCATGGAAGTGCAGCAGTGTTTTTCTTCAATATCAAAGATTAGAATGTATTATTCTATTTCATAAATATGAGAAGATGAGATATCAGAGATCTCATGAACTTCTGGAGCATCAGGAGAAGGAGTCACTTCATGGAGACTTTCTTCAATTCGAATTGAATGTGTAGAAGATTCTGCTTCATCTTCATCTTGAACAACTTCATCAGAGAGAGTAGGGGCTGATACTTTTGAGAAAAGAACTCTTTTGGTGCTGGCTGTATTCTCCAAAGTACTATTATGATCCTCATTGTGCTTGCCAAAGGTTCTATCCAATATTGTCCAAACTTCCTTTGGGTATTCAACAGAACAATATAGGTAGTAAAAGCTATCATCAAGGGCCAGACCTATTGTTCCAAAAGCTCTATCACAGTCATTTAGCCAGTCATTCTCATTCTCATAAGACTCTTTTCCAAGTCCAAGAGACACCTCATAGAGACCTCATCTCTTCAGAGATGCAATCATCTTCAACTTCCATTCCGAATAGCTTTTGAATGGGGTGAGAAGAGGGATTGATGAGTCCATTCGAAGTTGTACTTGTTAAGACCTTCAAATCAAGACAAAAAGGGAACTGTAAGGTTGGACAGCCTACACATTCTAGGCTTTAATCACACCCAGCATAGTCAATCAAGAAAGCTTGATCAACAAGTTCTTTACTTGGGGTATTAAGTGGTAAGCCTTGGCTTCTGGTGCAATGCTGGATTTTTGAACTATTGCTCAAATTTCATGGAGAAATCTGACAAAAAGCTTGTTCTTGAGAGATTGATCTTCGTCCCTCCGCATGCTCTGATACCATATTAATTCTTGCACATGATCTAGGAACTAGGAATCAAAATCATCAAAGAATTATTAACAAATACTCATGAATTGGAAAATAACTGGATCCAAAATAGGTATCCTCTCTGTATATTTTATAAACAATAATAGGTTACAATTTCCATGCATAGAAATGGCTTAACTCCATGAATAATTTGAATACCTAAGGAGACAATTTGAATTCAGTGAGTGATTCTAGCTTAACTGACTCTAAACCATTCAATATCACTCAGTTAACCACTTGACCAAAACCCTAATTGACTCACCAAACCCTAACTGAAGTCAGAGTGCAATAAATGACTGAATCTCAACTGAAGGAGATCAAACACATGTCATAGCAATCCAACCATCAAGTGCTAGTGCTGCATGACTCCAATGAACCCAGATGAGCTTAACTGAAGCTGAACTGACCATCAGAAGTTGGTGGAGGTGCCTTGTTGACTCCAGATCATTAAATAATAATAAATACTCATTAAATAATATATTTAATGAGAGGAGGCGCCCTAACTGACTGGTTGAACTGATTGTAACCACCAGTTAGCAATTAGGTGCATTAATATCACTCAGATCACCCCCGGAGTGCTCCAGTTAGCCTCCTTCACTGTAGGAGAAGGCTAAGTTATCCCCCTTGACTGTAGGAAGGCGTGGGTGTGACTAGATGATGGCAATTAATGCTCCACTGATGTCAATTAAACTTAGGATAGTGGTTTAACTAGGCCAATTTGACCGAAAGAGTGTGTATGATGGTAGATGTCTCCAACACCCCCGAAGCTTGCAATTTTAGTATATTACTACATCTACACTTTCAATATTTCCTCAATACACATTAATATTTCTCTTATTTATAGTAATCACACTGAATTGATGTGTCCACAAGTTTGGGTTCCTTTAAGTCGATGATACCCCTCTTCCTTTCTTTTCAGTCATAATAACGACCCCTCTAGTTCTTTCATTGGTGTGCATCCTTTTATATTTGTGATAATTTAGCCACTCGTGGGTTTTGAAGACAAGGGTTCCATGACTTGGTGAGTTTTTTGCAGAAGGATTCCATGGCTTAGTGGGACTTGCACACACATTTTCTATATACTTTTTCAAACTGTATTTAAGACTTAAGTGCCATCACTAAGTTCAACTATCTCTTTGACATCAATGACAAAACCAAATTCAACGTTAAATTCAACCATGGGTTGAAGTCAACCATGGTTTGAATCCAACCTTGGAATGAAGTCAACCTTACTTAAATTTGAACTGTGGATTGAGGGCACCCTTGGATTGAATTCAACCATGGATGGAATTTAACCTTGGTTTGAAATTAACTTTGCTTAAAAGAAACTATGAATTGAAATAAAACTTTGATTGAATTAAACTTTACATCGAATCCAACCTTGAAATGAAGTCAATTTTTTTTAAAATTTAACTATGGATTGAATTTAAATATTTATTAAATTCAACGTTGGATTGAAGTCTACTTTGTTTAAAATTCAATAGTGGATTAAGTTCAACCATGGATTGAATTCATAGTTGGATTGAATTCAACAATGGATTGAAGACAACCTTAAATATAAGTCAACCTTGGATTGAAGTCAACCTTCCTTAAAATTCAACTTTGTATTGAAGTTAATTGTGCATTGAAGTCAACATTGGATTGAAGTCAACCTCAAATTGATGTCAATCTTGCTTGAAAAACAACTATGGATTGGATTCAACCATGGATTGAAGCCAACCTTTGATTGAAGTCATCCTTGCTTAAAATTCAACTATGAAATAAAGTCAACCTTGCTTAAAAGTTAACTATAGATTGAAGTCACCCTTACATTTAACTCAACCATGGATTTAAGTCATCCTGGTTTAAGAGTTAACCTTATACTAAATTCAACCTTAAATTTAATCCAACCTTGGATCGAATCCAAACAATGTTCAAAATTGAACCCGTCCCAACCCTTGTAGAGTGTTTCAACCCGTCGTAGGGACGAATGGCTAACAACTGGGTACACGATTTGGAAGGGACGAATCAAAGGTATTTCAGAAAAGAGCATGGGAAATCGAGTAATCCATATCCATGGATGAATCCCAATATATCATGGAAGTGAACGGGGATACATTTTCAACCTTAGAATAATTGGATGAATGGTATTGTAGTTGAATAAATATTTAATACCTTTCATATTGATGTTACTTTTATTTAATTTCTTCTACTCATTCTGATTGTTTTCTATTGATGTGTGTGGCACTGGCATTATTTTTTTTGTATGGATTTATCGTATTCATATCCAAATGGTAATATTTTTTGTTAGAATAATCAACCCATAGTTAGCTACCTTAGACATTAAATTAATCATTTTTGTCTTATTTGCCTAGTTTCATGATTCCACCTTATGCAAGTTTTCATGTACACATCCATAGTGGTCAAACTTGCTAATTTTGACTCATGGAGTCCTTGGGAAACCTCAAGGAATCAATTCTGGTTTATTCCTGGCCTCCTAAGTGCCCTTCTACTTTTTCTGCTTTATTGCCTGCTTTTTCAATGCTTTAAGGCAATTAGGAAAGTTTGACTAGGTGAGTTTAATTAGTTTTTTGTCCTCCACATCCTCCACTCTTTTCTCCTATAAAAAGCATGTATGAGTTTTCCTTCCATTACCTTTTAGCTTGCCCAAGTGCTTTTTCCAATTCGTGAGCTCCTTGACTATTTTGGAAACTACTTTATGCACCTATGGGGGATTTGCTTAATTTTAGTAAGCCTGCTTTTGACTAGATTTGAATTTCCTCCTCATGCATTCGAATCCCTTATGTAATTATTTATTGCAACACCCTATGATGTTGTAGGGCTGGCTATTGTACACTGATTTAATACAGTTTATTGTTCAGCTCAATATTCAGTCTCTTTTGTGAGTGATTTTGCATATACAATTGATAATTGTTGTGAGTGTTATTGTTCTATCACTGGGTTCAATTTCCACATGGTATCAGAGACATTGTAGATTGATTTCTCTCCTTCAAATTTTTTTTGTAGGTTCGACATCAGTGACTGGGAGCCTTCTACTAATAGCCGAGACAATTTTTGAGCTATGGATCAATCTCAGAAGATCATCTTGACTCCCTTCAACTTCTTTGAATGTAAAGAAGAGATGGAGATACTGTTGAGAGCGAAAGGCCTCTACAGAGTGACTATGGCAACAGAAGTAGAGCCCAATGTAGCTGCAGAGAAGATAAAATGGCACAACAGGATGGATGAGGCCTATGGTCTCTTGTGTCTGAGTATTTCCAGAGACCTCCTTTTCCATCATGATGGATTGAAATCACCGAATGAAGTATGGGAGAAGCTTGTTGATCTTTTTGGAAAGATAGATGAGATGAGGGGACATCAAATCGAGAATGAACTGATCTCCCTGAGTCCCAATAGCTTTGAATCCCTGCAACTCTATTTCTCCAAGTTCAAAGCACTTGTTTTGCAGCTAAAACAATGTGGGATCAAAAAGAAGGATGATTAGCTGGTCTTGGCCATACTCTCGAAGCTTGGCCCTGACTATTCAGTGTTTGTTTCGACCTTCTATGCCACAAAGTTGACAGCTCGAACCTGGGAGATGCCTAGCCTTGCAGATTTCATGGAATCTCTCACACAAGAACAACACAAACTGGTGATTATGGGAACCATCAAACCATCCAAATACCAAGCTCTGGTTTCTGGAGATTCGAGGGTGGATTCAAAAATAAAAAAGAAAGCTAAAAAGGCGCCTGAGCAAAAGAGATACAAGAACAAGTCTCCGGAGGAGCCTCAAGGTTCCAAGAAGAACTACCGAAAGAAGAAAAATAAGGGAGAAATGAGCAAGTGTGCATACTGTAGTAAGGGAAATCATACTGAGAGCTCCTGCATGAAGAAGCAAATAGACATGCTGACCCAACTCCTGGAGAAGAATGGCATCTCCCTTCCAGACAGCTCAAAGAAGAGAGAAGGAGGATCAAGTTCAGAAGACAGAGAGAGAGTTCATGCATTGGTGGCTGGCACATCAAGCTCACCTAGTTTCATCATTGATTCTGGAGCTTCAAGACACATGGTTTCTACCAAGGAGGCATTCTCCTCACTTGACATGTCAAAAGGTCCACCAATAGTACTGGGAGATGACTCTCTCACTGAAAGTTTGGGCAAAGGGAGGATTGATCTTGATCATGCTTAGTTCAGCAATGTGTTGTATGTTCCTGGTCTTGCCTCCAACCTCTTATCAGTGTATCAGATGACTCACACTGGGTCTCCAAAGAAGGTCATATTCTCCCCTAATGAAGTTGAGATCACAGAGATCTCAAGTGGTAAAGTCATTGCAAATCATACTTCAAAGGTATACATGTTCTCACACTTCCTACCCTACTCAAACCCCTCTGCTCTTCTGATTCATGCTAATGAGGAAAGCAAGCTTTGGCATGAAATATTTGGCCACCTAAATTACAAGTATCTTTCTGATCTTAGTGAAAAAGAGATGGTCATAGGGTTACCAAAGATAAAATTTTCCAAAGGAGTCTGCCAAGGTTGTATCCTAGGAAAACACCCAGAGCATAAATTTGAGAGAGCTAGTCATGAGAGAACCTCTGCACCTCTTGAGTTGATCCACAGTGATGTTTCTGGACCATTCCCTCATATGTCCATGAGTCAGGCCAAATATTCATTGACTTTCATAGATGAATTTTCCAAGTATTGCTAGGTTTACTTCCTGAAACACAAGTCTGAAGTTTTTGGCCTCTTCAAAGTCTTTAAGGCTTTGGTTGAAAACCTGTCTGGGAGGAAACTCAAGGTCCTCAGATTTGACAATGGTGGTGATTATGTCAAGTTTGATTTTATTCAATATTTTTCGATGCAGGTATTCAAATGCAACATTCTATCCCTTACACACCACAACAGAATGGTGTTGCAGAGAGGAAGAACAAATAACTGAAGGAGATGGCAACATGCATGATGGAGGCCAAAAATTTGCCACCAAAGTACTAGGATGAAGCTATAAACTATGTATCCTATATCCAAAATAGGGTGCCTCATAAACATCTTGATGGTATGACTCCTTTCGAAGCATGGAGTGGGCACAAGCCAGATGTGACCCACTTCAGGATTTTTGGCTCAAGGGCTTGGGCTAGAATTCCAACAAAAAAGAGAAAGGCTTTGTAGCCCCAAATCCAAGAGTGTCTATTTGTTGGGTACTCTGAAGATTCAAAAGGGTAAAAGCTAATAAATTTGAGCACAAATAAAGCCTTCATTGAAAGGTGTGTTCAGTTTCAAGAAGAACCCCTAGTAGCAGTGGAAGTTGAAGAAGCCTCTTCACCACCAAATCCTCTGAAAGTAAGTGAAGAGATTGTTGAACATGCTGATTCTGATATGTGTGATAATTATGAGTTTATTGCAGATACTAACAGCCCTACAAATCCAAAATTGGCAGCCAAGACCATTCATGCAATATGAGAGCTAGCTGGGAATCCTAATGACCTTAGGAGGACTAGATCTCAATTTGAGAGTGCTCTGTGCATGAAGGATCCTATGTTTGCTGAGAAATTCTATCTGATGGTGGAATCAGATCCTCAGACATATGAATATGTGGAAGGAGATCCAAGATGGCAAGCATCCATGAAGGAAGAGTTCATCTCACTCCAGAAGAGCAACACTTGGGAGCTGGTTGATCTTCCCCCAGGGAGGAAGCTAGTTCAGTGTAAGTGGGTGTACAAGACCAAATTTGCTGCTGATGGTTCACCTCTAAAGTACAAGGCCATATTGGTAGCCAAGGGCTACTCATAGTTTCATGGCATAGATTACAATGAGGCCTTTGCACCAGTGGCAAAGATGGACTCCATCAGGCTAGCCTTAGCCATTGCAGCTTCAAAGCAATGGGAGGTACATCACATGGATGTAAAGTGTGCCTTCCTGAATGGAGATCTCATTGAAGAGATATACATGCATCAGCCTCAAGGATTTTATACTAACCCATCTCTTGTGTGTAGGTTTAGGAATTCATTGTATGGGCTAAAGCAAGCCCCCAGGGCTTGGTATGCCAAGATTGATAGCTTTCTGCTATCACTGAATTTTGTTCGATGCAAATCAGATCCAAATGTATATTTGAAGTTGATTAATGGTTCATTAATGATAATTGTGTTATATGTTGATGACCTTCTCATTACAGGAAGCTCAAAGGATGATATTGCTTCCTTGAAGGGTGTAATGAACCAAGCCATCCCCATGACAGATTTGGGGCTCTTAAGCCAATTCTTGGGGCTTGAGATTGCTCAAACCAAAGCTTGAATCAAGGTGCACCAGTCCAAGTATGCCTTGTATTTTCTGAACAAATTCAGAATGAAGGATTGCAAGCCAAGCAAGACTCCTTTCCTTTCAGGAGTGAAGCTTGAAGAAGCTAATTCTTCACCTATTGTAAACAATACACTGTATAGGCAATTGATTGGATGTTTGGTGTATCTTACACATACTAGACCTGATATTTCTTATGCAGTAAGTGTGGCTTCTAGATACATGGATCAACCTCATGAGATCCATTGGAAAGCGGCCAAAAGGATCCTTAACTTTGTTCAGGGAACAAGGACACATGGGTTCTTCTATAAAGAAAAATCTGATCTTGATTTGATTGGGTTTACTAATAGTGATTGGGCAGGTGATAGCATAGATAGAAATTCCACATAAAGATATGTGTTCATGCTTGCAGAAGGGCCAATCAGCTGGTCAAGCAAGAAACAAAGTGCCATTGCACTCTCATCTACATAAGCATAGTACATAGGAGTTGTAAATGCAGCAACTCAATGTTTATGGTTGCAGGGGTTACTTGGAGAGTGTGGCTTCGAATCAGAATACTCAACTACCATCTACTGTGATAACCAGAGTACCATTCGAATCTGCAATGATCCAGTTCAGAAGCAGAGAACCAAACACATTGAGATCCATATGCACTACATCAGAGAGCTTGTGCATGATGGCACCATTCACCTACTCTTCTGTTCATCTTCAGAACAAGTAGATGATATCTTCACCAAAGAATTTTGTGAGAATAACTTCAGCAATATCAAATCACTGTTGGGGATTGCTGATCATGCTATAAAGCATGAGTGAAGACAATATTTCCAAATTTTGTTTTACAGTCCATGTTTAAGGGAGGATTTTCCCACTGGGTTTTTGCCTCTTTCCTTGTTTAAATGGACATGCAGTATGTAAAGGGTGACTAAGACTTGTTGCTAGGCCCTATAATTTTCTGATATATTACTCATAAGTCAGGCTTAAGGGTGGGTGTTATAATAATCAACCCATAGTTAGCTACCTTAGACATTAAATTAATCATTTTTGTCTTATTTGCCTAGTTTCATGATTCCACCTTATGCAAGTTGTCATGTACACATCCATAGTAGTCAAACTTGATAATTTTGACTCATGGAGCCCTTGGGAAACCTCAAGGAATCAATTCTTATTTATTCTTGGCCTCCTAAGCGCCCTTTTTCTTTTTCTGCTTTATTGCCTGCTTTTTTAGTGCTTTAAGGCAATTGGGAAAGTTTGAGTAGGTGAGGTTAACTAGTTTTTTGTCCTCCACATCCTCCACTCTTTTCTCCTATGACAAGCATGTATGAGTTGTCCTTCCATTACCTTTTATCTTGCCCAAGTGCTTTTTCCAATTCGTGAGCTCCTTGACTGTTTTGGAAACTACTTTATGCACCTATGGGGGATTCGCTTAATTTTAGTAAGCCTGCTTTTGACTAGATTCGAATTGCCTCCTCATGCATTCGAATCCCTTATGTAATTATTTATTGCAAAATCCTATGATGTTATAGGGTTGGCTATTGTACACTGAGTTAATACAGTTTAGTGTTCAGCTCCATATTCAGTCTCTTTTGTGAGTGATTTTGCATGTACAATTGATAATTGTTGTGAGTGTTATTGTTCTATCACTGGATTCAATTTCCACATTTTTAGACTTGGGAATGGTTTTGTATTACATTTTTGACAAATGAGGAAAAATGGTCTTCTACTTTGGACTGTTGGCCATGAATTCTTCCCAAACAGTATCTAAGTTGGTGTCCCCTTGTGGTTATAGATGAAGCTATGGTTAAAAGTAGCATATCATCTATTATTAACTCTATACATGCTACAGTAAATTCAGATACTATCCATAATTGCATGAAATTTTAACATCTTACCCTAAAAATCTTGTTTTTATTACGATGAAATATGTTATAGATTGGAGTATTTTTTTTTTTTTAAATTTGCTTTAGGGAGGTTGGTGTACATGGGATGGTATTATCTATTCTGTCAATACAATCTAAACTTGGCTCTATGGGGGAACATAACATGCGGCCATTTTGTGTCAAATGATTTGGTGCACTTGCTTTACCTTGGTTTGGATATGGTTCCCAACAATTTGTATGACATCAATTTTGTTCGTATGGGCTTCATTACAATCTTGGCCAACAAGACCATTGTGATTCTCTACGTGGGGTCCATGAATGAATCTGTTCGATTCCAGAACTTGGCCTTTTCGGAGAATGCCTTTGATCCACTTTTCAGAATGGGTGAAGTTGGAGGCAAATCCCTTCCTAGTACACCCCAAGGGCATTAGGATCACCGATTTAGGGATCTGACTACGGGTTGGTTTTCTGCATATGAGGCGTAGCGGATCACGATCAGATAGGAGCTCGAAATACAGGTGTGGCCCTAATTTTCAAGAGGGAAGACTTCGTCAAGTATGAAGAAGACAATAATTTGCATTCCATTAATGATGCAAGCATGTGGGAGTGTGTGGATTTCTATCCAATGGTTTCCTCCAGAGTATCAAGGTTGGACACTTAAGAAAACGGGGAAAACATTGAGCATGTTCTCAAAGCTAGCTTCAATGATGATAAGCATGACTATCATGCCATTGGAACCTACAATTCAATGAGACATAAATTTGACCCAATAATCCTAAACTTGACGTCGGGCTTGGGATGGGGTATGATTATGGAAAATACTATGCTTCCAAGAAATTTTACAATTCATTGAAGGAGAGAAGAATTATGTGGGGATGGGTAGGGGAAATTGATAGTGAGCATGACATTTATTGAAAAATAATTTTGTAACATGTGTTCATTTATGCAATATAATAATAATAATAATGCAGTTTTTACTAATTTCAAATAAAATTTTGTTTATTTCTTAGTTTAAAAAAAAACTAAGATTGTAAAAATTGCAAGGGCAATATTTGTAATTTGCATTTTTTTGGAAGGGTTTAATTTATTTATACTTTTCAATTGAATTAAAATTATTTATATTTCCCTTTATCATTGAAGCACTCCAAGAATATATTCCCTTTAATTTGAAATTAAGACCCACCCTTCAAATTTGATCACTTAATTACCCAACCATGGATTCAAGTCAACCATGGATTGAAGTTAACCTTTGATTCAAGTCAACTATGGATTTAAGTCAACCTTTGACTTAATTAAACGTTGGATAGAAGTCAACTATGGATTAAATTCAATCTTGGATTGAAGTTATCCTTACTTAAAGGTAAACTACGGATTGAAGTCAACCTTGGATTGGCGCCAACTGTGAATTGAAGTCAACCTTGGATTGCAATCAACCTTGCTTAAAATGCAACCATGGATTAAAAATATGGTTGTGTTTTCTTAATATGGTCAAATAATGGTTGGCCATGTTCTCCTACTTATTTCAACCATGATCTACTAAATTCAACCATACCTAAAAAATGGTGAGCTATGGTTCAAAGTCTACATGAAAAAACATGGTATACATAATTGAACTTACATATTATTAATTATTAATTATTTATTTTTTTTATCTATTTATTTATATTATTTATTTTCTATTTTTTAATTTATAAATAATTCTTTTATAATAATAATAATAATAATATATCATCATTCATTTCACACAAGCAGATACTTCACTAACACAACTACTTTTTTAAAAAGGACTATATTTTTAAAAATAGTTGATATATGCCATGGATATATGTCAACCACTTTTAAAATATGATTGTGCGAGTGTTATAAAAAGAAAATCACTTCCTAATCATAGTATGTTATAAATTTATAAAAATTGAAATAAATATTTCAATTAAAATGATTTTATGTGAATAATTTTAATGCAATATTTTGCTATGTAAATAATCATATCCACAATAGTTACAATGAAGTTTACAAAACTATATTGAACAGATTGATTCACATAGATTTCTAAATAACTTCAGAGAAAATAGTGTTGACTTTTATTTATCAGTGTTACTTTTTAAATGGATAGGAAGAATATTTGTAGGATAATAGGGGAGGTTTCAAGCAGAGTTGATGTAAGACTAGATGCATAGCAGAATCAATGAGGCATTGCATAAGACATACAAAACATTTAATCGCAATAGTGCAATAACAAGTTTGCATAACCCACTCACCTACATATGTTTGACGTCGAACTTTCAATTGATGAAGATTCTTCAGTCTTGGACAACATGGGTATTTTAGGTGGAGCGGAGGAGATCTTGTAGGGCAAGGGAGAATTGTATAGGTCGTCTCCATTTCCTTCTAACATTTTAAAAACATTGTTCATACAAGGTTGATTGCTTGAGTTGTATTGAGTGCACCACAACTCAATTTTAGTGATGACCTCGATCTTGTTCTCCTCATTTTCTGATTCAGTTTCTCCTCCTCTCAATTTCATCCCCAACTTCCCACTCTCGAGAATATTGGAAACCCATTCAGGAAAGTACCACTCACTGTAACAGATCAATTGCATATTAATATTCTTTCTTCCCTCAACAATATCCAGAAAGAGCATTCCAAAACTATAGACGTTTTATTTAATGGTAGTAGGACCCGCATCACTATGACACAACTCTGAAGCAACATAAACTGGTGTCTCTCTCACTGTCATCATTGATATATGGTCGTTTCCCTTTCCATATTATTTTTCCACACCAAAATATGAAACTTTTGGTGTGAAGTCTGCATTCAACAATATATTGTGAGATTCAATGTGTTAAAATTTAGAGATAGAAACAAGGATAAAACACCAATATTAATGTGGTAAAACCCCATAAGGGGAAACATCCATGCAAGAAAAGTATTGAATATCATTAATCAAGAGAAAGGAGATTATACAACGGGTCATTCTGCCATTTATCCTACAACATACAATATGTATCCCAACCATGCATTATATACTTCACAAAGTAAGTTACATGGGTAAAAATGTTGTCGGTTATGCTAGTTACACAAAACTTCCCATAAAAAAATCTAATTATTGTTAGTTGTTAATGTTAAAAATCTCCACCTTGACAACACAAAATTTCTAATACTTTTCCCAAGACTATTCATCACCCTTTTTTCAAACCAAGAGAAAATGCACACCATCGTAGCTTCTCTAATAACACTAGTTTTGTAAACATATATACACAAATTTATTGACTATGAACCTTTTTCATATGTATTCCACCTTCGCCAATGGCTTGTCTTACAAAATGATACTTTACATCAATATGTTTAGTCTTAGTATGATAAAAATGATTTGTAGCCAAATGTATAACACTTTGACTATTATAGAAAACAAACACACTATTATGCAGCCTTCCAATTTCTCTAAGTCAATATTTTAGCCAAATCACCTCTTTTCAAGATTGCAAGGAAGCAATGTATTCAACCTCTGTAGTAGATAAATAAAAAATTTCATGGATCTTTGAAATCCAACTTATAGCTCTTCCTGCAAGAGTAAACACATAACCTGAAGTAGACCTTCTCTTGTCCAAATCACCTGTGAACTCTGAATAAGCAAAACCACATCCATAATCACTGTTATTGTTAAAGGTGATACAATAGTCACTTGTGCCTCTTAAGTACTGAAGCACCCATTTCACTACATTCCAATGTTAGTTTCCCACATTTTCCATGTATTTACTAACAACACCTACTGCATGTGAAATATCAATTCTAATACACACCATTTCATATTTTAAACATCCTATTGCATTTGCATATGGTACAGGAGAAATATAATATTTTTTAAAACACTACTAGGGCATATACTTGAGGAAAGCTTGAAATGGGAAGCCAAAGGAACTTTCACTGGTCTTTCCTTATAATTCATTTTGAATCTTACAAGTATTTTCTCAACATACTTCTCTTGTGAAAAACTAAGCTTACCATTTCTTTTGTATCTGTGCATTTCAATACCCAAAATTTGTTTTCTAGCTCCAAGATCCTTCATATCAAAAGTCCTAGCCATCCGAGCCTTCAACTCGTTAATCACGTCCATGCTTTTACTCACAATAAGAATATCATCAAGATAAAACACTAATATTTATAATATGTCATCCAACCTTTTGAAGTATAAACATTGATCATATTCACTTCTAGTATAACCTTGACTAACCATGAAAGAATCAAACTTCTTGTACCATTGCATGGGTGACTGTTCTAGCCCATACAATGATTTCTTGAAATTTCAAACTAATATTCCTTTATGATGATGCACAAAACCTTCTGGTTGTTCCATATAAATCTCCCCATCTAAATATCCAAGTAAGAAATTTGTTTTAACATCTAATTGCTCTAACTCTAAATCAAGAAACGCAACAAGTGCTAACACAATACAAATAGATACAAGATTGAAAAGTTGTGAAAAATATCATGATAGTCAATACCTTCCATATGAGAGTACCCTTTGCGACCAATTTGGTTTGTATCTTTCAACCTTACCATCAACTCCCTTCTTGAACTTGAAGACCCACTGACATCCAACAATTTTTCTATATTTGGGGAGATCAACCAATTCCCATGTCTTGTTTTTTATCGATAGAATCCATTTCTTCTTTCATTTCCATATTCCACTCAACATTGTAAATACAATCAATGGATTCCTTAAAACAAGAAGGTTCTCCATCATCAATAAATAAAATAGACGAAACAAATCAGTATACCTCTTAGGAGGATTTCTCTCCCTTCTTGATCTTCTTGGTATAGGTTTTTGGGTTTCCACATTTTCTTGAATTTCTTCATCTTCTATAACATCTTTTTCACCAAAAAATTCTTCTTGCTTCTTTGAGTTATGAGAAGATTGGTTCTCCAACTGATCTAGTTGTTTTGACTGTACTTGTTCCTATTCCACAGAAACTTTTACATTTTTGTATTTAATCAGAGAAGATTCATAAACAAATACATCTCTTCTAATGACGATCTTGTGAGAAGTAGGATCCAACAATCTATATCATTTTGCTACATCATCATATCCAACAAAATCCATTTCTTTGACTTAGGGTCTAACTTATATCGATGATTTCTAGGAGCTAGTGGATAAGCTTCACAACCAAATATTTTCAAATTCGAATAATCATAGGGATGACCTATCCATACCTCTTCCAGAATTTTACAATTTATTGCCATTGATGGTGATTGATTTATTAGATAACAAGTAGTGGAAAATTCTTCTTCTCACAAATCTTTCCACATATTATCATTACTGAGCATGCTTCTTGTTCTCTCTAGAAGAGTTCTACTCATGCGCTATGCAACGCCATTCTGTTGAGGATTGTATACGTTCATTTTATGTCTTATGATCCTTTCTTCTTTGCAATACTTTTCAAACTCAAAATAAGTAAACTTACCTCCATTATCCATCCTTAAACATTTGATTGTCTTGGAAGTTATTTTTTCCACCATAATTCTAAATTGTTTAAATGTGTTAAACACATCAACTTTCCATTTTAAGACATAGACCCAACATTTTCTTGAAAAAAAATGTATAAACAACACATAATATGTTTCTCCCCTTATTGGGGCCTGGAAAATCGTAGGTAACAATAGTAGGGATTCTCCCCGATAAATGTTTACAATTAGCTCATTATTATTTGGTATGGGGAATCCGTCCGGTTTACAGTCCGACTATCATACGTCAAGTAACAATTAAAGTGTTTTACCGGTTACGGCCTGGTCCACCGTGTATTTTTAGGTTTTAAATTTTTAAGTATGATATGCAAATGTCTAACTAAATGTAGGAGATAGAGATAAAAAGGAGGGTCACAATGTGATGCGCAAGTTCTTACCTCTTGTCTTACCTCTCTTGCTTCTAAATCACAAAACAAAGAAAAACTAACTAAGACTTACTAACCTATCCCTAGGGAGAAAAACTATAACTAATGGTGAGTAATGTATTGTATTACATGCATAAAGAAAATCATAGATAGTTGTTAACATTCTTGAACACATGAATATTAATAGAAACATGAACAATATATCTTATTTTTAATTAAAACATTCATTACTCAATCACGAATGTGGAAATTTCACAAAAAATAAACAAGAGCACATTCATAACATGAAAGAATTCAATAGGTTAGAATGATCTCACAGTTCATGGAAACAAGCTGAAAAAGAAATAGTTCACATCCAACTAGCCCATGGAAAACATTTGAAACTCCACAAAACTTTCTCCATCCAAAAACAAATAACTATTTATTATAAGATGAATTAGTTCTTCTTCCAATAAGTTCCTCAAGATAGTCTTAAAAAATCCCTTTACTATCTAAAACTCTCCTATACTTACACAAAAAGAAAAAACCTCTTGGGCTGCCCCTCATTGCCTCTTGAGCTTCCCCAACCTTTCCTTTACAAAAATTTGTCCTGTATCTTGTGCACAAAAATGAATATAATATATTACATTATTAATCAATATTCCCAAAACATTTCACTAGGAAGGCCCAGCTTGCTCGTTTATGAACGTTTTCCATGCATTAGCATCTCCTACTATGCTTTCAAACCCAAAAGGCTCAAGGAATCAAATGTTAATCTCATACTTGGAAGCTTGGGTCTTCACACCCTCTATTCTAGCAGGAATCAGGCGCATCTGGACCTCCAATAAGTGTATGCTCACTGCTGCATGTGCTACTTCATTTTTTAATATCCATTCATCCAAATCCTTGACCTACTAGATTGCTTGTTCATCCTCGTTGTATCTGTCCTGTAAATGCTTTAAAAATAGTTCATGTTCAGGTAGCACCTCCAATCTCTTCTCAGCAGAATTTTGACACTGATTATAGGTGAAGAGCACTCTCCTGCAAGATTCGGCACAAGTAGTCTTTGTCTTCTTCACTGTTTTTTTTAATTCTTCTATGATATTACTGGCGAATTCAATTAACTCATATTCTTGCTTCAATGTTTGTTGGTCTTTGAAGGACAGGTCTGCAGGAGATTCTTTATTGCTTTCTACCCAAACCATTCTTCCCTTTAGAATTTCCAATATATCATGAGTCCTATCCAGAAATATGAAGTGGTACTTACAATCTCTTCTAGCCTGGTGTCTATCTGCTGAACTTTACATATTTCATCTTCTATATGTAGTTGTATCTGATGGATATTTTTCCTAAGCATCAGAGCATGCTCCTTTAAGGGATGGATGTCAGCTTTCTACTCCATAGCACTCTTTAGTGATGCTGTTAATGAATTATTTTATTCTTCTAAAGCTAATATCTACATCTGATATTGCTTCTCCTTATCTTCTGCAGTAGCCTTCTCTATTCCCAACTCAGTAAGTTTGCTTTCCAACTTGTTCTTTTCCTCATTTAATTTTCCAAATGATAGCTGAAGATGATCTTTCTCAGTCTTTAAACTCTAATACTCCAGTTGTAACTTTTTCAACTCTGCCAAGGTAGCTTGAGAATTCTTCTCTATATTTTCTACAGATATTGCTAAAGCATCCTTATCTGCTTGCAAAGTCTGGCATTCCATCTCTGAAATCTTGATTTCACCTATCATGTCCTCATATTTTCTTTTTAGATTCTGGCTTTCATCCCTTTCTTTCTTCAAGGTTTCCTTCAACTGAGCTACATTCTTCCATGACTACTCCAGATCAGTCATGATCCTATCCACGTTGTCTTCTTTTTCTAAGGTTAAAGCTACCCCAACCCTTGACATTAATCGTGGATCCTTATGAGTACCATGTACTACTGTCTTGTCCATCACCATCTTCCCTGGATTTCCTCCAGTATCTAATTTTTTCTCAGTTCTCTTAACAATTCTCTTCTTTTCTTTGTCATAGAATATAGTATTAAAATCAAGTATTTCCTCCCCTTTGGTAGGCATGAAAGGAATCAAATAAAATTCATAAGTTGAACCTTCTCCTAACATACTGGCAGAAGGAACAACAGGCTCCAAGGGATCAAGATCACACTGTCCTTGTTCTTGATCTGTAGGATCTTATCCTTCGTGTACATCAGCTTGCTCTGTGGGCTACTTTTTCTTTTGGGGTTCTATTAACCTGAAGCCCACACTTTTTGCCTGTTTCTTCTTTATCTCAAATTCCTCTCTTTTTTTCTTTTCTTCTTCTTCCTTCCTTCAACAGCTCGTTTCTTTTCTTCTTCTTCAATCCTCAACCAATTCTCTGCTTCTTGTACCAATCTGATAGCATCCTCCTCTCTTTTCTTGTCCTCCTCCTCTTCGATCTTCTTAGCTTTCTCTACAGCCTCGCCCTTTCCACCCACAATTGTTATCTTTGGTTTGAACCTTTTCTTAAGGGTTGTTCTATTTTTGTCATTGTGGAAGGTTTCCTCATCTTTGTCCCAGAAGTCAGTGTACTCAAAATGAACTCCTGCTTCTTTACAATAATCAGCTACCTTATTTTCAGAGTCATTTCTGTGAAAGTTTATTTCACCAAAGTGAAAATATTCTAATTCTTTAACAAACTCTACTCCATTCTTTACCCTTGAAAACTTATAGCTTCCAATGAAGAAGGGTACTGTAGGGTACACTTCCTTTTTCTGTTCAAACAAAAAATTTCCTACTCCATCAATGTACAACTGTCTAACAACCTCCTTGTGGAGTACATAATCTGTAGCATATTTTGGGAGCAGAGAAGGAGCTCTCGAACCACCATATATCCTCACATACAATCCATCCTCTGTCAGATAATAAATCTCGAATTCTTGTATGACCTTAAATGCTTCCTTGGACATGCAATTAAATTCTGCTAGGAAAATTAGAGTATATAGGGGCATAATGAAATGCTCACAAATCTCCCTATAGTAATTGTAATACTTATGAGCCCAAAACAATTTATACGCTGTGTATACTAGGGTTCTTTCCTTCTCCCAATTGCACTTTAAGGCAGGGAAAGCTTGAGTGCACAATATGCAATCAATTAGAATAGAACTCATGTAGAATTAAGATTTCTTCTGGGATACTCCTCCCACGGCTGCACTTATACACGCTGAAAGACTGTTTGACACTATACTGGCCTAGTTGAAAATAGTTCCTTGTGTAGCAACAAAAAAGATGACCGGTATCCAACCAATCTTGAAACTTTTTCCATTCGCTCTACCAAAAATCATGTTAAGCATAAAAGCAATAAATCTGTAAGAAGCACAGAGATTTGAGTTATCATATTCTCTCGAAGGTCTATTCCTAAAATTCTTCCCTGGGATCATCATCTTCTTTACTGTCTCTACCAGGTCCAAACCTACCTCCTTTAACCAACTTCCTGTTAGATAGGCCTATGGTGTGGGTAGATGGTATGCCATAGACACATACACAGGGTTGTATGCAACATAGCCTTGATTTGCAGTATTTGCTAAGATCATTCTCATCACATCTTCCTTGGGTAGAATCCAACCTATAACTTCCAAGAACGGAAACAATTCAAGCCTAGAAGCCACTTTCATCAAAGCTGACCTTTCAATGTTAGCATAAATTGTCATTTCTTCAAACCCAGTATCAGGGACATTCTGGCTTGAGATCATTCTAAAAATTTCTCCCCATTTGTAATCTGGTTCTACTCTAGTAGTGGATTTAGTGTCCTCATAGATTATTTCTAACCTGGCTATTACTTCTACCTTAGGCTCCTCTTCAGCCACCTGGGATTTCTTCTTCTGTCTCTTTGGCATGTTGCTGTAATGGCAATCGACCTGTAATAGTCATGCAACATGTTTTAGTCTAACTAACTCTAGCAATTTATATAGTAATAAAAAAGAAAATATACATATCTATTCACCTCTTTGACATGCATGCTGGTAAATTAGGTTAAACACAATCTTTCAAATGAGTGATTTAAAACAGAAAACCCGATAGAATGCTACCTCCTAAATTTGCCCAAGCTTCACTCTCTCAGAAACCCTAATCGACTGAAAGTCCTCCGGAGTCCCCTGGAAACTATGGTTGTAGGGAAGACAACTTCCTAACCTCAGGCCACCCATAAAATGATCGAGAAAAGGGTGGTGCAGATGGTGAAATTCCTATTTTTACCATACCCTAAAACCTTGCACCAAAGACACAGGCGTACTCATAATGCTTAACAGCATACAGATTCAACCTTCCCACCAAATGAAAACTCAAGCAACGGGATATGCCCTTAATGAGGTAAAATATTCACAAGAAAAACTGTAAGAAGGAAAAAACCCTAACCTCTATGTGAAAAACCTAACCTCCATCGACTAAACGGTTCAATAGTGAAAAACACCACCCAAAAGACAAAATCACGAGTAACCTACCTAGAAATGGCGATGTGGATGACCCGAACGGGAAAATATTTCCATAGGTGTAGAGGAGGACAAAATAGGTCTTGACAGCTACGCGCACACCTCCTCCAGATGGTTTCGACAGTGCAAACTTGCCAAATCACAAGGCATGATATAACACAAATATATAACCTTTGATCGAGCGGGAAACCATCAGCGAGAAAAAATTAAAACCATTGGAAAATAGTCTAGCGGATATCCGCAATAGCGTGCGAGAAAAGAAATATGGACCTGACATTACATAGAAAATAACTTCAGACGTCGGAGACACTATTCACTATTCTAGGAACCATATGTTGATATCCCTCCACAACGTTGGTGTTAGAATGCTCTACTACCCCGATGATTGCTTTGGGAAACGAGTATCAGCTACCGATAAAGCTAAAATCTTTGGAATCGGCAAATAAAAGGTAAATCTTTTG
This sequence comes from Pseudotsuga menziesii, assembly GCA_001517045.1. Lineage (NCBI taxonomy): Eukaryota > Viridiplantae > Streptophyta > Pinopsida > Pinales > Pinaceae > Pseudotsuga > Pseudotsuga menziesii. The sequence continues at coordinate 8,908 of LPNX011070168.1, read as the reverse complement.
GATCGTTTCAGGACTAGATTTCTGTAATGTCGGGTGGGATAAAAACTACAACTCCTGCCTTTTTTGGTCAACCAACGCGACAGCGGGAAAAAATTTAATCGGATAACGAAAACACTAAGGAGCCGAAACTTTGGTAGACAAGGTCCGAGAGGTAAAGCAAATTAACTTCGATGCATCGGCAAAGGTTTTTGGAGGCTTTCGATAGACCACTCATCAAGCTAGATGACTCTACTTCCACAACGTCGGAAGGCTAGTCCACTACGCTTCTGATATCAGAAGGATATTTGACTAATCATCCAATACAGATAAGCAAAAAAACCAAGTTTTTTAAGAGAATTTTTTGAACTCAAGGAAAACTTTGGCAGTAATAAAATACTCCTAGGCCAGTTTGAAGAAAAACAAATAAAAAGGGGGTACCTAAAATTGAAAAATTTTGGGGAAATAGTTGCAGCTGCAACAATTGGAGATTACCTGGTGAACACAAATCTCTGAACAATTTACTATTTGATCAACATACTATTTTGATAATACCAATTTGCTAAATTTCTTCAAGATATCTAGATTTTCCAAAATGTAAGATGTATGCACTTTAATCATTGATTATAGTCCAAGTTAAGGAGAAAGGGGGAAGCAAGATTTCAAATTCTGGATAACTCTTTCAAGGCCAAGAGTATGAGTTTCATTTTACCTCTGTCTTTGGGTAGTTTCCAACTCCAACACCACAGGATCGTAACATATGGTAAACAGATATATTCGTTTGTTCCTCATTCCCATGCCATTTTGCACTTTTTTGTGCTTTTGGACTTTTATCCCCTTCTGAGTCCTCCTATTTGCCTTCTTTCTGAATTTTAATTCAGGCTCCTCTATCCATATTGTCCTTTTGTGTGAGAGATATTTTACTTTCAACTCACAGACGAAGAAGAAATTTGGCAATCTCGTTCATACTGATGTGGTTCAATACGTGTTTTGATACATATTGCTTTTAAGGATATTTTGACTCTCATTAAACTTTTGGCTTTCAATTCATGGCATGGGATTATTTAAATATAATAGACTGATTACCTTGCTTCCTTTCCATGGGTCTTTTGTTGTTACCCCATAGGAAAACTTTTAATGTGAGATGAATGGAGCCTCAAAATAGTACTCTGGACTTTTCTATCCTGAGTTATTTCACAAGGATTAAGCAGGACTTCAATGTGTTCATAACCATTTAGAAAATGTGGTAATCTTGAAAAAAAAAATTAAACATTATATGAATCAATAGTAGGTAGTCTTGTAGTCAAAGATTTCAGTTAATCCAGAATTCCGATGAACTCCATACAACCAAAAGTCGTGTTGTTTTATTGACCATAAGCAAAACAAAAATTTGCAATCAATCAAACTCTAAGCAAATAAAGCAAACAATTAAAAATACTCTAAAGTAAACAATAAACCAAATGTTCATTTATTAAGAAAACAAAATCAAAATGATCAAGAAAAATAAGGCTTGAGAACTAAACCATTTACTCGTAAGTTCTCTTCCCACCCCTGTAAGTCCTGCAACTTGTAAGTTGAGGGACCTATATTTGCTGCAATTTGAAAAGTGCCTACCCATAACTGCTGAAACTTAGTGTGCTTTCCCTTCTCATCGTGCAGGTGATCCCACTTAAGAACCATATCTCCTACTTCGAACTCTTTGTTCCCATCTTTGTGCTTGTCAAACCAATGCTTCACTATTTCTTGTTGATGCTTAAACCTTTCCTGGGATTTGGACCTAGACTCTTCTGACTTCAACAGATTATAGATTCGGATTTGTAAAATTTCATTATCAATACCCCTAGACTCTTGGGCTATTATGGAAGATGGAAATAGAATATTTGGAGGGAGGACATCTTCCTTTCCATAAACGAGAGTGTATGGCGACACACCTAAGGAATTATTGGGTGTGACTCTATCATCCCAGAGAGCATTAGGTAAAGTTAAAATCCATCCCCTTTGATTTTCTATCATTATTTTCTTTAGAATTCTAATCAGATTTTTGTTTGCGGATTCCACCAAACCATTTCCTTGTGGGTAATAATTGCATAATAATGCAACTCAATTCCTCTTTCATTAGCAAATGTAGTTAATATAATAGAAGAAAAATAAGAAGCATTATAAAAAACCAGGGAAATTGGAACCCCAAACCTAGTCATAATGTGGTTCTGTAAAATCCATAACTGCATCTTCGTTTACTTTTCATAATGGAATAGCCTTGACCCATCTTGTAAAATAATCAGTTGTTGTCAGAATGTACTTATGTTGTAATGAGGAGTTTGGATTGATTTCTCCAATAACATCGATTTCCCATTGTTCAAACGGTTCTGAGATAACTACTAGTTTCAATTGTCCTGCCACTTTAGCTTGTCTTCCAACACATCTCTGACAAGCATCACATTTTGTGACATGAGCATGAGCATCCTTAAACAATGTAGGCCAGTAATATCTATCTCTAAGAATATTATGTGTTGTCGTGTCTCCAGAAAAGTGACCTCCCGCAGGTCCATCATGCAATTCTGCTACAACCTTTTTTGCATCTTCTTGTTCCAAGCACTTCAGAAAGACTCCATCATAGTTCTTTCTAAAAATCACTCCACCAATAATCTGATATAGAGATGATTTTAGACGTAAGGCTCTTCTTTTCTTGGGACTCCAATGCTCCGGCAAATACCCCTCTTGGAGATAATGGACTAGGTCTCGATACCAGGATTCTGGAGTTGTAAACAAATGACACACATCCACCATATGTAGTTCAGCTTCATTATCCCAGCTGCTTTCTTCATTGTTTTGACATTTAGTAATTAGTTTACAAAGTCCTTGTCCTTTAACTATGGCTGCTGGTTTGAACTCAAGATCGTATTCTTGTAAAGCAGTCACCTAGTTGCCTCTTCTTTCTCCTAATTCCTTTTGTACAAAAAGAGATCGTACAGCTGGGTGTGGAACTATTACTTTGGTGTGATTCTTAAGTATATATGACCTGAATTGTTTTACCGTTTTAAAAATTGCATAAATTTTTTTTTCAATTGTGGGATAGTTCAATTCAGCTCCTTGCAGACCAGTGCTCATAAATGATATGGGGTATTCATCTCCCCCATCTTCTTTCTATGTAAGCACAGCTGCTAATGAATCATCAGACGCAAAAGTGTACAAAATAAAATTCTTTTCAAAATTTGGAATTTTGAGTGATGGTGCGTGAGCAATAGATGTTTTAATCTTGTTGAATGCATTCTTCTCCAAATCAGTCCATTTGAACTACACACTCTGTTTAACCATTTGATGCAAAGGTTTCACGATTTGAGCAAAGTCTGGTACAAACCTTCGCACAAAGTTGATTGTCCCCATAAAATATTGCATACCCTTTTTATTATGGGGTAAAGGGATCTGTTCTATGGCTCTAATCCTCTCCGAGTCTATGGAGATCCCTTTCATAGAAATGACATGACCTAGTAGCTTTCCTTCTGTGACTGCAAACACACATTTCTTGGTATTTAGTGAAATACCATATTTTTGGCAACGCTCGAAAATCTGTTTCAAATGAAATGCATGCTCTTCTCTCTTTTTCGAAAATATTGTAACATCATCTAGATAAACCACAACACTATGGCCAATTAGACCATGAAAAGCTATATCCATGGCCCTCTGGAATGTAGCTCCATCATTGATAAGTCCAAAGGGAATCCTCCTATACGTAAAAGTTCCCCACTTAGTTCTGAAAGTGGTCTTGAGCTTGTCTTCTTCTACTACTAATACTTGACTATAACCAGAGAATCCATCTAATAACTAAAACAATTCAGAGCATGAAACCATTTGTAGTATTTGTTCCATGGGTGGGACAGGATAATTATCTTTATCTGATGCACGATTAAGATTTATGAAATCTACGCAAAATATGATTTCTATGGACTTTTTCCCTACTGGTACCAAGTTAGAAACCCATTCCGAATGTATGACTTTAAATATGATTTTAGCATCCAGCAACTTTTTAACCTCACTTTGAATTAAAGGTTCCAGCTTAGGATGCTTCTTTCTCAAAGGTTGTTGGTAAGGCTTGATTCCAACTTTGATTGGAATCACATGTTGTATAATTTTAGTGTCATACGTCTTTATTTCTTTGTAAGTCCAAGCAAATACATGTTTAAACTGTTGAAATAAGCTGATTAACTTACTCCTTTCACCGGAAGAACAACACTTCCCCAAATTTACATATTTGGGTTCAACTTTAGTCCCTAAATTTATCAGCTCGAATTGTAAAGATGAGCTATGAGTCTTGACATTCGTTGGCTTTCTGAACTTGTTATCTAAATCAAACATTTGTTCCAAGGTCCTAACTCCTTCTGGAATAAAGTTCCCAAACTTTAATTCTGCTTGATATTCTTTATCATCTATTATTCCTCCTTTGAAAGTATCATCATTCATCAAACACTCCAATATTTGCTGATCATTGTCAAAAACCCTTAGATTTGTGATGTTATATGGAATAGAAAGCCTGGAAAGTAATTCAATAGAGCATCTATTATTTGAAGGTACTAATCTTGCAACTGAGGTAGCTAGTAAATCAGTTGCTGCATTCTTTAATCTAGGAATTGACACAATATTGAATGCATGAAAATTTATCAGCAAATCCCAAAATTCATTTTGGTAAGATTTCAAATGTGGTGAAATGCAGTGTATTTTGTTTTGAATTTGTGTAACAATGATTTCAGAATCTCCATATACTTTCATATTTTTTACTTTCAATTCTATTGGTTTTTTAAGTCCTTGAACTAGCGCTTCATATTCGGCTGTGTTATTTGTGCATTTGAATTCTAACCTACATGAAAGAAAATGTTTATTTATTTTTGGATCAATCAGGACACAGCTAGCCCCTGATCCTTCCAATGTTTTAGAACCATCAAAATAAAGAATCCAAAAACTTTCTACTCCTACTGAATCTGAATTGCGAACTACATCTGAAACTAAATCTACTATGTTACTGTCAATCTCATCAGCCCATGAAAATCGAAGGAAATCAGGATGGATATCAAGTCTACTGTTGGCTTCTTTAGCTTGGTAATTTCCTGGTTCCAGTTCAATGAAATAGTTTCCCAACACAGAGTTTACCGGTTCATTATTTCCTTCTAACTGAGTTGCAATATATTTCATTTGAGGCTCTCTTAACACTTTTATCTGATTTTGACATCCTTTAAAAGGAAACCACAAATGTGACCAATCCGATGCAAAATATCCTTCTAACCTTGCTGACCAATCTTGGCTCAAAACCAAACCATAAGCATCTGGTACGTCTGCTACTACAATGTCGATGTACTGACATACCCTCTAATCTATGGATAAATGAATCAGAACATCCTCCATTTCTCCTATTACTTTTACTAATGTTCTATCTAATTGAAGAACTTGTCCATTGGTTGGTTTAGGTTAACCATTGATTTGCTTGCAGACTGAAAGTGGTAGAACATTGACTGATGCTCCTGAGTCCACTAAACAGTTATGCACATTATAGTTGAAAATTTCAAAGGTTAGGAGAAATGCTGGAGTTTTATACCTACATTTTCCTCCTAAACTTGCCTCACCAATCTCTTCCTCAGGTTGGTTGTCACTAGGAGGCTCCTCCTCTGGTGTCTCAAGTGCTTTTAAAAGCTTCTCCTTTTGCTGAGGTAAATTGCACATTTCAAACAATGAGATATTTTCTTTAGCATTTTTAATGTCTTCCACAACATCATATCCCATCTCATGTTCTTTGAGACTTTTCTTGGCACTTTCTATTTTATTTTCAGAAGGATGTATAGGTGTGTTGAATTTCTTAGGATCCTGACTTGAAATGACAAACTCAAGTATGTTAACAGTTGAAGTGTTGTTTTTTATCTTTTTCATGTTTTCCTGAAGTTTCTTAATCTTTGGAAGTATTGAGTTATCTTCTTTTAATTAATTTTGACTTCTGGTTGTTACATTTGTCTCTGGTGTTTCTTCTTGCATCGGAAATTCTTCATCTTCCATATTAAACATAGAAACAAAGTCCCATAAAACTAAGGTATCTTCCTCTTGTGTTTTTGTAGGTTCATGATCTTTTTCTTTCTCCTCACCATTTTCTGTCAATTTGGAGTCCAATAATTGATTCATTACTAATGTCATAGAATTAATCCATTGTGGGAAATTCTTCTCAGAATGAGGCTGCTGATGAAAGGTACAAAAATTGTCCATGCCTACATCGGTTAAATTCATTGCTAAAGGACTGTGTGGAGGAGGTTTAGGTTGACTGTTGTCTTCCCTTTTTTTATAATAAGGCTTATATGGTTTATGAGTCTCCTTTTCCTTTTCTAAATCTATCACCCTGTTTCATATTTTTTGCATCATCTTCACCATCGCTTTGAAATACTATGATCGCTCATCCTTAGGCTTAGTCAGCAATAAAGGTTTCTTGTTTCCAAAAGTCTTCTCTTCTGACTGCACAGGGTAATGTTATATACTCTCCATCTCTACCTCTACCTTCTCAGCTTCTTCATAGGTTTCTACTAATGTGGGTCTAACCGATCTATTGGAAAACATGGCTAGATCAGGCCTGAGAGCTTAGGTATAGTATTCAATTAGGGCATGTTCAGATGGTTTGTCAGCTGCACTGAAATTTTTTAGGTAAGCAACAAACCTTTGAGTGAAGTTATGCACTTTTTCCTTATTTTCCTTCTTTAGAGAAATTAACCCTTTCATTAAAGCTGCATGAGTTTTCTGGACTAAATATTTTCTTCTAAACAATCTCTCAAAAGTATTCCAATTTGTGATCGAATTTGCGGGTAAGGAAAAATACCACGAAGCTTCTTTTCCTTTCAGGGTATGAGGAAACAATCTACAGACTACATCTTCATGTTTTGTTGCTCGTAGCCCTTATAAATCCAAATAGAAACTCTGCAAATGATCATCTACAAGAATTCCTTCACTTGGTTCAAACTTGGGTAACATCTTGTCAAAAGTCTGAGGAAAATCATGCAAGGGAGGTGTCAGGTTTAAAGGAGATCTATCTCTCCATGCAGGTTGTGGAGGTGGCTGATTTGCATTTACATTGGCCATGATTCTGAGAGGAGTATGAGGTTGGGATTGAACAGGGGTCTAGAATGATGAACAGTGAGGGGAATCTGGTTCCAATTGATCCAAAGGTTGCTCAACTTCATGTAAGGCTGCTTCTACCAATTATTAAAGATCTTCTACCAACACTGAGTCTTCCAATTGAGGGCAATATTTCTTATGATAATCTGTTCTACGTAGGATAGAGATAATAGGTAGTCCTCCAATATTTTTCGCATATGCCCTGGTAATTCTCCGTAAATCATCAACCACTTCGTTATCAATGGGATAAAGATACCCTATTTATTTTTCTTCAGGAGTGGGTTTGTGAAGCAAACTGTTTTCAGAACTCTCACCGGTGGAGTACTTTCGAGAAAGCGGGCTTCCTCGGCTATCCATGCACTGGTGGCCCTCCTTCTAGTGCCAAAATTGTTGGGGCCTAGAAAATTGCAAGTAACAATAGTAGGGATTCTCCCCAATAAACATTCCCAATTATCTCGTTATTGTTTGGTATGGGGAATCCGTCTGGTTTATGGTCCAACTACCGTAGGTCAAGTAATGATTAAAGTGATTTACCGGTTACGGCCCGATCCACCATGTATATTTTTTTTTTAGTTTTTTAATATTTAAGTATGATATGCAAATACGTAACTAAATGTTGGCGATAGAGATAACGAGGAGGGTCACAATGTGATGCGCAAGTTCTTACCTCTCATCTTACCTCTCTCGCTTCTAAATCACAAAACAAAGAGAAACTAAATAAGACTCACTAACCTATCCCTAGGGAGAAAAACTGTAACTAATGGTGAGTAATGTATTGTATTACATGCATAAAGAAAATCACAGATAGCTGTTAACATTCCTGAAAACAAGAATATCAATAGAAATATGAACAACAAGATAGCTTATTGTTAATTAAAACATTCATTACTCAATCACGAATGTGGAAATTTCACAAAAATAAACAGGAGCACATTCATAACATGAAAGAATTCAATAGGTTAGAACTATCTCACATTTCATGGAAACAAGCTAAAAAATAAATAGTTCACATCCAACCAACCCATGGCAAACATTTGAAACTCCACAAAACTTTCTCCAGCCGAAAACATATAACTCTTTATTATAATATGAATTAGTTCTTCTTACAATAAAATTCATCAAGATAGTCTGAAAAAAGCCCTTTACTATCTAAAACTCTCCTATACTTATACAAAAAGAAAAAAACTCTTGGGTTTCCCCTCATTGCCTCTTGAGCTTCCCCAACCTTTCCTTTACAAAAATTTTTCCTATAGCTTGTGCATAAAAATTAATATAATATATTACATTATTAATCAATATTCCCAAAACATTTCACTAGGAAGGCCCAGCTTGTTGATGTATATGTAACTTCGGAATGTATTCTTCTATGTACTTTATATATTGTAACCCGATGTTTATTCCGGGATGTTTCTATTATGTATTTGAGTCATGTGGTCATGCCCCGATGTTTCGATTGGGAGGATTAATAATGTAAACAAGTCATATCAAGTCATTATGTAAGTCCCCACAGTTTAGGGGCACTTGAGTTATTATACACTAATTAAGGTGTAGGCTTGAGTAGTAATTATTAGGTTGAGTGCACTTCAAGTCAACGGAAGAATATAAATAGAGAGTGAGAGTCTCTCTATTTATCACTTGTGACTTAGCTCTCTAGCTCTCTCAAGTGTGGTGCACCTTTGGAGAAGGAAATCTTTGCCTTGACAGAAGACAGAAGGCTGCTATTGTGTTGGGAGGTCATCTTACTGTTTTGGGATCACATCTTGTGGTGATACTATCTTAGAGGAAGTTGAGGGGT